>BBXU01001047.1:0-48066 GCA_001598975.1 Parachlorella kessleri | reverse complement strand
TATTGCTTGCAGATGCTGCCACACAATTTTGCCTTAGGGTCACTGATCCTGGCAGCCTCTCCTGCACGCTTTTGGAGCTGTCCCTGCACTGAGGTACCCTGACTGGGAGGGTTCACAAGGCAAGGTTGCATGGCAGCCACCTGCATACCAACTGCTGAGAGACAGCCTGTCTCTCAGCCTGGCAGCGAGTTGTGCGTGGTCAAGACCATTACTTGTTGATGTCAGTGTGCAGTGCCACTTGTTCACACGGATGCCTAGCCCCCGATGCGCACAAGAGACCGACCAGCGCAGTATTGCACCACAAGGCATCAGTCAGTGTAAAAATCCGTACACAGATGGGCTCCAGGCTTGTTGAGGAGCCAGGGAAAAAGGTGTAAACAGCCACAACCCTCAAGATTGAAGGGCTGTGGAGCGGTAAAGGCGCCTCGCTTGGCCAGTGCGTTGTTACTGAGCAGGCCAACCGCAGCCAGCCGAAGACACTGATGCACTTGCCAGCCGCCCAATGTGCTCAAGCATACTGCTGAGTTTTCTGCTGCAGTCCTGTGCTTGGCGCTCACTCTGGGAAGGCCTCCGCAGCGCTCCAGCGCCGCAGACCTGCGCTCATGGCACAGAGCGCGCCAGCTCACCCTGGCAAGGTTCCAGGATGCAAACCTTCCTGCAAGTCCCACATATCAACCATAACTCAATAGCCTCCAGCTCGCATTCCCGTAAACAGGCACCGAAGAAACCCAAAGTTACGAAAGGATTGAATGAGGCCGACTGAATGAGACCAAGAGGCAGAGGAAGGCCTACTAATGGCGGGAGAATTTCAAAAGAGTAAAACTTGGGGGGCAATGATGGCACATGGTCGCTAATATCCAGTAAGCCTGCAATTTCTGTTGTCCACCCTGCAGCGGCGCTGCTTGTGCCCGGGCCGTGCCGACAAGTGATCGCCCGTCATGGATTCCCAGCACGAGCCGCTGCCGGTGATGAACCCCCTGAACGCACCAGTGGAAGTGTGCGAGGGGTGCAAGGAGCGCTTTCAACAGTTTCTCAACGAATACCAGGCAGTAGAGAACACAGAGCCGGAGCCAAGCCACACTTCCCAAGGTTCAGGTGTGCTGCTGGTTGTCAAAGGCCCGCCCACCACTCGTGCTGTTCAGCTCTGTGCTGTAAGACACGCCTGTGTGCCCTAAGATAATCTCTAGTGAACTTGCCCTTGCAAGGTGGACGCGCTAGCCAGCCGCAGAGGGTGTATGTGGAGCAGCTTGCCACGATGCGGGAGCGTGAACTTGTCACCCTCTATGTCAACTTTGAGCACGTGGTGGACTACGACCAGGTAAGCTGCCACGAGCTCGGCAATATTGAAGGTTCGTTAGCATGACTTTGGTGAACCTTGGGCAGGGGCTGGCTGCTGCCAAGGCAGGCCGCCTTTCTAGTATGGGGAAGTGGGAACAACAGGTGTATACTGCGGCATTGGTGAGAGCTCATGCTGGAAGGGCACAGGCCGCATGGAGACTGCGGCGCAAACAAGCGCCGCAGGAGGTGTCGTAGGTGTAAACGCAACCCTCCGGGTACTTCACCACCGCCCTTGCACCGTACTTAGCAGCACCCCGGCTGGCGCTGCAGTCGCTAGCTGCCAACATCACAGAAGCCTACTACCGGCTGGAGCCTTTCCTGCGCTCAGCAGTGCGCAACTTTGTGCGGGAGCACTTGGACACATACGCTGAGAAGGACGATGGCAGCGAGAAGGAGTTCTGGATTTCTTTCTACAACCTGGCGGTGCGGCTTGCGGCTGGCAGGCTGGCTGAGTGTCTGTCACTAAATAGTGTGCATGGCCTCCTAGGAGTGCATGTGAAGTGAAGGTGCAAGGATATCAAGAGACGAGGGAGATGTACTGCAACATGCAAGTGAACCTGGACTCTTGGCCCTGGGAGCCCAAGCTCATGCCAGATGTGTTGACGTCCCTCTGTGACTCAGGAAAGCAGCAAAGTATGCGGGGTGGCGAACGGACCCTGACCCCCAGCGCTTTCATACCTTGCTCCTCAACTGTTCTTCAAGCCCTGCAGGACAACGACCGCCTGCGGTCGCTGCGCTCTGCCAAGATCGGCAAGCTGAGCCAGTTTGTGGGCACTGTGACGCGCACCACGGAGGTGCGGCCGGAGCTGTTCCTGGGCACCTTCCGGTGCCTGCAGTGCGGCACGCTGGCCAAGGGGGTGGAGCAGCAGTTCAAGTACACCACGCCCACCATCTGCTCCAACGCCACCTGCTCCAACAAGTGAGCTGGCAGGGGCAGGCACGCAGGAGGGGCGTGGCAGCACCCAGGCACTCGTGACAGAACAGAAATGTGCTGGAGAAAATGGTGCAGGGTTACAATGGGATATGGATGGTATACATGTGGTTCCCAGTGCAACAGGTTGGGGTTGGCATGCAGGCAGGCAGGCTTGGAAGAGCTGTTCGGGCCTGCAAATTGTATGTCTGTTGGCAACTTGTATAAGCGTGAAGCCGGGAGAGACTCGATGCGTCCTAGGTCCCATGGGAAAGGGTTGTAAGCAAGGAGCGGCAGATGCAAACTGTTCATGGGCTACTGCGGGAAGACACTGTCTCACACGCTGCTTGCTGGTGTGCAGGGTGGCATGGACCCCCGTGCTGGAGCAGAGTCACTTTGTGGACTGGCAGAAGGCCAAGGTGCAGGAGAACCCAGATGAGGTGAGGGGAGCTTGCCGCCAGGGAAGTGCTTGCGCTAAGGAGAATTTGGGAGTAGCGCGGGACCCAACCCCCAACCACCTTCTCTAAAACCTCTTGCAGCGGTATTGCACAGGGAGCTCTACATCATGAGACTGCTTGCTATCTCCGCTGGCAACCGCGGGTTTTCCTCCGTTCCTAGGCACATGACGCATGCTCAGCTTGCAGTGGCCAAAACCCTGCCCTATGTGCCCTACCCAGGCGACCCCCACCCACACCCCTGTTGCCTGCCTGCCAGGTGCCTGCGGGGAGCCTGCCCCGCACCATCGAGGTGATCCTGCGCAACGACCAGGTGGAGACTGTCCGGCCTGGTGACAAGGCAGTGTTCACGGGCATGCTGGTGGTGGTGCCAGACGTGGCCGCGCTTACGTGAGTAATGCGGCGCCACCTCCATGGCAGTGCCCGTGTGGGATTTACCAGCGCCCTTCTAAGGTGGTGTCTGTGCAGTGTGACGTTGGTACTTGGTATTTTGCTTGCACTGGTGGCATTTGATGTGAAGCCACCAGCCTGCACCTGGTTGACATGATGTAATCTCACAAACACGGCCAAACACGGCGGGGTCCACCCTTGCTTGCAGTGCTCCTGGCGAGCGGTTGCAGACCAAGCAGAGCTCCAACCGGAGTGACCTGGCGGAGGGCATCACAGGTGGGTGGGCGGCTGGGCATGGGCCAGGTGCTGAGACTATCACAGCTGCATGTGATGTGCCAAGCAGCCAGGCAGGGCAGCATGCACAGCTGACCCAGCCCACGGGGACAGGCAGCCTGGTTTCTAAGTTACCCAGTTGGTATCACCTACCGAGGTGCCGCGCCGGCCGCTGGGCCTTGGTGGCATCATGCTCGTCCACTGCTGCACACAACCCAGTTGGAGGCAGCGTCAAGGCACCTGCAGCCCTCCCACTTCTTGCAACCGAGCACTCCACACCGCGTCACGTGCTTGCCTGCCTTACACAGCGTACTTGCCCCCCAACAGGGCTGTCCAAGGGCCCCGCCCGCACCGGCGTGCGCGAGCTGACGTACCGGCTGTGCTTCATCGCGTGCGGCACGCAGCCGCTGGACACCAAGAGCGGCATGGTGAATGTGCGCGCGGATGACGAGCAGACACCGGAGGAGGTGCTGGCGCAGTTCACGCTGGAGCAGCAGGTGGGGGCAGGGCAGTCCCGCGGGCAGTGGCTGTGGGAGGCAGGTGGTGGGGGTGAGGGTTGGAAAGGCTTAGGGCACTGGGAGCCCTCTGGGAGGGCAGGGCTTGCGTCCTTGCTTACTGGTGCCAGGGTTGCCAAGGCAGATAACTCTTGCAGGTTACTATGTAGATGTGGTGGGGTAGCGAGGGGGCGGTCGGCCGGGGGGGGGGGGGGGCAGGGTGTGCGTAATGTCCATGCTATTTGCTGCCTGCCAGGAGGGCATGGCAGAGCACTGCTGCACGGCAGGGGCGGTTCAGCCTTTTGGCCCTCCCACCAGGCTTGTCAGGATGGAAGCCCCGACGCCTTGCCCCCCTGCATGACAACCGGCACACTGCGAGAAAGCCAAAGAGCGCCCCTGCCCATGCTGCTGACTGTTTGCTCAGTCATACCACTGACGCGGCCTGGCTTGCACGCGGCCGTACCCGCAGGAGCACATTGAGGGCATGCGGGGCGATGCCAACCTGTATGACCGCATGGCTGGCTCCATCGCGCCCAACGTGTTTGGGCACCTGGACGTGAAGCGGGCCGTGCTGCTCATGCTGCTGGGCGGCGTGCACAAGCAGACGAAGGAGGTGGGTGGGTGGGTTGAGGGTGGAGGCAGACCTGCAACTTCACCCGGCGCGATCCTACTGGCGTGCTTTAACTTGTGTGTTGGGGAAGATTGCATATGGATACGAGCGGGGGACGCCAACACTTCCCTTCTGGCTCGGGGCAGGGTGCGAAACAGCGGGCATAGCACTCTTGCTGCTTTGACTGCGCCTGTCCACGAACCAGTTGCACATCAGCGCTCCTGCCTCGCAAGCGGCAGTCCCTTCAAAGCAGTGCAAGCACATATGTTGCCAGCCGCCTCTACGGTAGGTTGGAGGACCCACTGCATGCTGCGCTTCCCGGCCAATCAATTAATAAAAAATTTTTATATAAAAATCTATGCATGTACAATCTCCCTGCAGGGTATCAAGCTGAGGGGCGACATCAACGTGGCCATCGTGGGCGACCCCGCCTGCGCCAAGTCCCAGATCCTCAAGTATGTGTCCTCCTTCCTGCCGCGCGCGGTCTACACCTCCGGCAAGGCCTCCTCCGCCGCCGGCCTCACAGCCTCCGTGGTCAGGGTGAGTCAGGGGCCGGGTAAAGCTCTTGCCGGGTGGCACATGTCGGAGCTGCGGATGGGGCGAGCACGCTTGAGGCACACGTGCTGACCAGGGCTGGAGAACCCTCAGGTCTGTGGGTGCGCTATAGTTAAGGGCGGGAGGGACAGCCGCTTTCAGTGCATGAGGCAACCCCAGGCTCGCTAACGTCACCATCCCCTTATCGGTGCAACTTGCGTTGGTTCACCTCACCAACTGTTGCCACCGCATGCACATGGCTTCTTGTCGGGCACCACACTGGGCAGTCTGGGTAGTTGGGGGATGCTGCGCGGCAGGGCTGCTTGTCTAATGCCTACCGTTTCATGGACCAAGTTTGGTGGAGGGCAACCACGGCATCAAGAGGGTCCTACTAAGAAACCCTGAATCAGGGTACCTAACCAGATCACTGCCTCAGCAGCCCACCCTCCATTGCCCTGATGCCCAACCACAGGACCAGGAGTCTGGCGAGTTCTGCATCGAGGCGGGGGCGCTGATGCTGGCCGACAACGGCATCTGCTGCATCGACGAGTTTGACAAGATGGACGTGAAGGACCAGGTGGCCATCCACGAGGCCATGGAGCAGCAGACCATCTCCATTGCCAAGGCCGGCATACAGGTGGGTGGGGGTGTGTGCCTTGCTGTTGAAGAAGTGCGTGTGCTGGGGAGGTGGGGGGGGGAGGGGTGTCCTGCTGGAGGGCTTTCCAGTGCGGCGGCTCGGCATACTGCTGCAAATGCGTCGGGTGGGTTTGCAGAAGCGGGTGCTGGCGTGCGGAGGCTAGTGAAGGATGTGGTCGACAAAGTAGGGGGTGCTGCACACGAGTCAGCACTGCAGGCTGACTAAGGTGTGTGCCCCTCATGCGGCACCCAATGCTGCAGGCAACATTGAACGCGCGCACCTCCATTCTGGCTGCTGCCAACCCGGTGGCAGGGCGGTACGACAAGTCCAAGCCGCTCAAGTACAATGTAGCGCTGCCGCCCGCCATCCTCTCAAGGTACGCACTTAGCGGGGGTTTGCCAATGAAAGCACGGGGGCAGCTCCAACCATCAGCCACCCATGGCTGGCTGCTTGCTTCCTCACAGTCCTGCTGGAGGTCTAGAGGGAGCAGCCTCCACCTTGCCAGTGTCAGCTTGGGCAGCCAGCTGCTCGCTGCAAGGATTGTGTTGGCGGCTCAGCAGCGTGGCAGCTCATTCCGTAATATCATCAGTTGATACCAGTATGACTGCTCCTTCAGTAGATGCAAGGGCCAGGCAAGCACACCCCACTTTCTGAATAGGGTAGCCACAGTTGGTTCATGAGTTGTGCCCTAGATACTGACCTGGATACCTTGTGGCAGGTTTGACCTGCTGCACGTCATGATTGACGAGCCCGACCAGCACTTGGACCAACAGATCGCCAACCACATCCTGGCAGTGCACCAGGTGAGCGCATCAGCCCTGAGGCCGGGGGCGGTGCAGGGCCGGGCATGGTACAACCGACAGCGCAGCGCCACGTACCGCCTCCCAGCCTGTTGCCTGCTGGAGCCTGGGCATTGCAAGGTCTGTAGCATGGCAAGCTCTGCAGCATGGCAGGTTCTGCAGCATGGCAAGGCCCTCAGGTCTAGGGAAGGCTGCCTCTGGAGACTACTGCTGGGCAAGCCTCGGGGCCCTGCCCGTCTCTGATAGCCACTGAACCTGGTCCAGACGCATCGCTGGGCTTGTAACCCCCGCAGGGCACCGGCGCTGCCCTGAACCCTCCCTACACCATGGAGCAGATGCAGTGCTACCTCAAGTACGCACGCTCCATCAAGCCACGCATCTCCCCCCAGGTAAGCGCACGGTGCCGCCAGTCGCTCCCTGTTACAGTATTTATTACGGTCAGAACAGCTGCGCCATGCCAGCCGCTTCCATGGGGGTGTTTGCCAGCCACCTGTCACTGCTGACTGCGCCCCAACCAAACACTTTCAAGCCCAGTCCATGGCCTGAGGCAAAATATACAACCTCATCCAGCCACCCCCATGGGCAGTGCATCAGCCGCCCTGCAGTGCCGCCCTGCCTCCTACCTCCCTGCCTGCCTGCCTGCCTTGCCCGTCAGCAGGCCCAGCGCCAGCTGGTGTCCAGCTACAAGCGGCTGCGCTCCGACGACGCTGCGCCCGGCAGCGCGACCGCGTACCGCATCACCGTGCGCCAGCTGGAGGCGCTGGTGAGGCTCAGCGAGGCGCTGGCCAGGCTGTACTCGCGGGAGGAGGTCAGGGCGTCAGACGTGCGCGAGGTGCGTCCATGGGGTGGGGTGGGGGAGGGGGGGGGTGTTTGGCGCGGAAGGGGGGGAGTGGGGGTGGGGGTTACCTGGGACTTCAGACCTTGGGCAACCAAGGAGTGGGGCAGGGACTGGGGGGCTGCGGGGAACGAGATGTGTGCTGATAAGGGGGTGCTGCTTGGTGTGGATGGAGGTGAGCTTTGGGTAGAAAAAGTGACGAGTACCTGCCGTCACTGCTGCCGCAATGAGTGGTGGAGCGCTCGGCAAGTGCTAGGACACCGTGGCATATCCTCTGTCAGGGCGTCACTGGTGTGCCGGCTTGCGAACCGTCCCATATCAACACTACTACTGGTGCCTTTGCAGTCGTACCGGCTGGTGAAGAACAGCATCATTAATGTGGAGCTGCCGGGGGTGGACGTGGAGGAGGAGGCGTTTGAGGACATGGAGGAGATTGAGCGCATCGTGAGTCATGCTTAGTCACCCCCAGCCGCCTTGCTATACATGGAAGTGGCACGCCTGGGCGCAGTCATACTAGCTCCCTTTCATGTAGCCTGGCTCTGCAAGAGGTGGTGATGGAGACTGCAGCTTAGTCATGCAGCAGCCTTGTGAGTGATAATTGAGAGAAACTGAGGGCCGGTACCGAGGGTTGCATCCTCGTCCCTTCTGCAGGCTCGGCATGACGACATGGATGCTGAGATGGCGGATGCAGAGGCAGCAGCAGAGGCCCAGGCACGGGCGGCACCCTCAGATGCAGAGAACGAGGATGCCAACCGGCCACAGCCAGAAAGTGGGTGCAGCAAAGCAGGCTTGGCCTCCCAGCTTCGGTTTGCTGCCCTTCTTTGCTGCGCATCTGTGGTGGCACTTCCGTTACAGGATGACTTGACCCCAGTCACTGTGGCCCTTCGCAACTCTATGTCAATGATGCAGATGTCTTGTGATACCACCAACAGTCTAGAGGCGCTGCTTGCCTTTCAGCAAGAAACGGTTAACAATGTCGGACAGAGTTGGAAGGAAGACTCGATTGGAGCGTGAGTCCCCTGTCTGGAAGGGTTGACGCAACCCACGGATCCGTCAACTGTGACTAACAGTACCAAGGGGTGGGTGTGCAGGTGCCAAGGAAGCCGGTGGCGCGGCCGCTGCTGCCCAGGAGGGCGGCCAGCCGCCAGCAGCACGCCCCGCCAAGAAGGCGGAGAAGATTGAGCGCGCCAAGTTTGACAACATCAAGGTGGGGTGGTGGCCTGGGTTGGCAGGGTCAGCCTGGTTGGCATGAGCCTAGCAGCCAAGGGTGCCTTACCTCAGGGGTTGCTCCATCCAGGCCCAGTGTGCTTTCCACCCAATTTTGGCAGAGAGCAAGCAGAAGATGGGAAACCGCGGGCCCATTGTCCACTTGCTAATAAGAATGCACGTTGGCATCCTGCAGCATCCAATGCCTGTTGCCAATGGGAGACTGCAGTCCCTGACAGCCGTCGACTGGGCTGTCAGCCGCCAACATGCAGCTTGGCTAGCCTTGACCGCACCCCACCTTTCCTCCGCACGTGAAACCATGAAAACCACCCTGCATGCTGTCCCCCCTCCCGCTTGCCTGCTGCAGCACCTGCTCATCTATCGGCTGCGGCAAGTGGAGAGTGAGGAGGCTGAGCAGGCTGAGGCGGGGCGTGACGGCTACGACGACGGGCTCAACCAGCTCACGGGCTGCCGGCAGAAGGACCTGCTCAAATGGTACTACGACTACCTCAGCAGCAGGTGGGCCAGCTGTGGGGGACGATGTGGTGCAGGTCCGGTTATATATGTGGTGTTTGTTGCAGATCTTGCGGTCTGTGGAATGGGTAGACCTGGGTCTGCCGTGGGGGGGGGGGGCAGGCGGGCGCGTTTGTAGAGGGTGGCCTGGGCGTTGGCTGGCTGCCATGCTACGTCTGCTGGCAAGCTTTCGTGTTGCATTGCCTTCCTGCGCACAGTTCCTCGCGCTTGGTGAAGTGCGAGTTCAGATGCCCTCATCCCAGGCAAGCAGGGAAAACAGGCAGGCAGGCAAGGGTAGTTCGGGACAAGCTATTACGGGCACGGCCATGGCGGCAGCCGTGGATTGACCATCAATAGCGTTGTTTGCCGTGGTGGAACGCCTGATGTGCTTGACATAGCTGCTCCCAGGTGCGCCCCTTGCTTGGCTCCAACGCATGTTGAGCTGGCCTCGCTCCTGCTTCTGCTGCGCTTCAGGGACAAAGTGAAGGGCCATGAGGAGGGCGTGCAGGAGCTGGTGTGGGCCGAGAAGGTGATTGGCCACCTTATCAGGAAGGAGCAGGTGAGGAGGCAGGCGGACTTGGAGGAAGAGCGATCAGGTCGAATAGCTACCCGGCCGGGCGAGGCATGGCGTGGCCTAGGGATGGACTGGATGCTGGCGTGGGGTGCTGGCTTTTAAAGCGAGGCCACTAGATGCAGCTTGAGTCGTAGTTCAAAACTCACATATGATGGCACGCTACCCTGGGCGCCCGTTCTATGTGCAGCCTAGTTCTCCTACCAGCTTCATGTACTTGGAGCGTACCGAAACAAGAGCCAGTGATCAACGCCGAGCAGCGAGAGTAGAATGCCTGCCCCTCTGCATGTTGATTTGGTGGTCGTGCCCATAAGTGTCAATGAAGTTGAGGCCCAGCCTTGGCGTCGACAAGACGGCCAGAGCTGCGCAGAATGCGCTAGAATCAGCTGGCCGCCTAAGCCAGTGAATGTCACGATGGCATGTGTCCCCCGCAGGTCATCCTGGTAGTGCAAACCCCGGAGCGGCTAGAGGGCGAGGATGCAGCCACATTTGGTGCCCGCCTCAAGAACGACAGGGTCCTGGCACTCAACCCCAATTATGCGGCCGAATGATGCAAGTAGCCGAGGTTGTTCCCCCTCTTGCGACGCTGACCACTGTCCAGACACGCTGCCTTGTTCGCCCGATGTACATCGTTGTTCCCATTGTACTGTTGGCTGGTGTGGGCAAAAACAAACAAAGTTGGCAGGAGTGGGCTGAGTTTTAGCAGGTGGCAGACTCGGTGCGACACTGACTGTAACTGACGTGAGTAAGAGAGGCTGTGGGGAACTGTGCTCCCCCACTGGGACATGTCGCTGTGGCATAGCCGGATGCTGAGACATGTCATTGCGGCCCATGGAGTTGCTGTGACATGTCAAGGTGGCGCAGCCGGTTGCTAAGACATGTCACTCGCTCAGGGAAGACTGCTGTCAGGACCATCCAAAGGAGGGGAGGTTCTGCCAGACCTGGATATCACCAGTCGCCAACAGGGAGCACTGACTGACCAATTTAGGGTTTGGTACCCACCCCTGAGAGAGGCTTCACTTGTTAATAACACGTGCCAAAACCTGCTGAGCTACCCAGTTTGGCCCACCATGTCCCTTCCCAGGCTAAAAGGCACGAATCCCTGCAAACAACCAACCATCAGGGCATCATAGGTCGGCAAGGGTTCCTGCCAGTGGGTGAGCAGTTAGAATGGCGTACCACCAAGACGCAGGGTGGCAGTCCCACTGCTTGATGACGACTGGCATGGTGTTTTCCAATTGTCACATAGGACACATCTGATATGGGCCTCAAGGGCCCAGGCAGAACCAGCGTACCCCACATATTCGAAGAAAGCAGTCGAGGTGCTCGTAACATGCTCAATTCCCAACTGCGCCCGGGTGATAACCGTTCCCGCTCTCAGTTTAAGCACTAAGCCAGGCAGCCAACTGGTTGTTTGGGCCCACAAATTCAAAGTTGTCCCTGACTCCCTATGCCCGGCGTCCATCTGTGACTGTCAGTTTCAGTTGGTTGCCGCCTGTGGGTGCACCGTTGCCTGGGAGGGCCTCGATGCAGGAGGACCTTGGGAGGTCAAATTACTCTGCACAGACGCGAACTAAGAGAACCCAGGAGGTGGGGTGGTTGCCATTGTCAGCCCTGGCAAGTGGTGGCCCCGATCTGACTCGCCCTGACCGCCGTGACCGATCTGTGGTGTGTAGACTGCATCGATGGATGGGGCTGGCAAGCGGCGACAGGCGTTCAGCGACCTTACAAACCAGCACGCTAGCGAGAACAGCGTCCCTGCCAAGGTGGGGCACTTGACTGCTGACGCCTGTGCCAAGCTCATGTAACACCCTACTTGCAACCTGGACCTGGTGGAATAGCGAGTTTGAGTGCTACACACAGCGACAGTTCTGTGGTTCGCGACTGCAGGACTCGCGGGCGCCCCTGGCCTGCCAGGGCGGAGGCTATGGCCTGCACCTGCAAGGTAGGGGAGGTTGAGCAAGGGCTTTGTCCTTATCCTGACGGGACTCGTGGCAGCACTGTGAGGTACTGATACGCTGCTGGCTATAAGCTCGCTTCTTAGAGCTATAAACCTGTGCCAGCTATGCCCAAATATACTCCAGCCGCTGTGAAAACGTTGGGCCTGGTTGGTGACCCTGCAGGCTACACGGCTGCCAGGGTAGACCCCTGCCCGCGCCTTGACGTGGTGGACATAGATATCGAGGATGTGGACGATCCTATGGCCTGTACAGAGATCGTGAACGACATCTTTGGGAATTTGAAATGTGCAGAGGTCAGCGGGTCAGCAGCTCGGATCGAAATGAGCTCCCACTTGCTTCAGGGTGCCTCCTGGGTCTGTGCAGCTGCCTACAATTTGATGGACACCAACACCTGCTGCCCTAAACCCTGCCTTGCAGACCCGACGCCGTCCCTCCACCTGCTACATGGAGTCGGTGCAGACCGACATCAACCCCATGATGCGCAGCATCCTTGTTGATTGGCTGGTGGAGGTGGCACAGGAGTACCGCCTGACTAGCGATAGCCTTTTCCTTTCGGTGGCCTACATTGACCGCTTCCTATCGCTGGTGGACGTGCGCCGCAACAAGCTGCAGCTGGTGAGCTGCGGCTGGGCCACTGTTGTGGGACAGGCTGCGCTCCTGAATGCATGGGGACAGTGCGGGTGGCCCTGTCCTGGCAGGGTGGGTGTCGGTGCAAGGAGTTGGTTTGGAAGAGGGGTGGTAATTGGGACGCACGACGTTTTGGCAGATGGCAGCATGCTCGAAGGCTAGGGAACTGGACCAGCTTGAGTAGGTCGCCTTGGTGGGCTGCAGGTGGGCGTGACAAGCATGCTGGTGGCCTCCAAGTATGAGGAGATCTACGCGCCTGCCATTGAGGAGTTTTGCTACATCACCGACAACACCTACACACGGGAGCAGGTCCGCAGGCTTGCTGGCTTAGCCCACCTGGGCAGGTGCATGCCTGACAGTGCGCAGGCTCGGCAGTGTGAGGGAGCAAGGAAGCCGATGCTAGTGCGTCTGCCGGAAATTTTGAACCAACGCTGGTCAGCCTATAACATAAGAGAACCATTCCTGGCTGGCCTGCCGCCTCGCCGCAGGTGCTTGACATGGAGCGCGAGGTGCTGCGTGTGCTGGAGTTTGATCTCACCCAGCCCACCACAAAAACCTTCCTCCGCCGCTATATCAAGGCTGCATCAGGTTGGCTGCTGTTTTCTCGTACGCCTTACACTAAGCCCACCACCTGGAAATACCTGTCCTAAATGTTCTATGCGGAAGTGCCTTATTGGCGGCCAGCGTAGTAGCCCTGAGAAATGCTCCTGCGCACCTGGTCACCAAGACTGCATGCCTGGATGCAGGCGAGATTGCGCTGGATGCCACGTACGAGTTCCTGTGTGCCTACCTGGGGGAGCTAACGCTCATGGACTACGGCATGCTGCACTACCTGCCCTCCCACATCGCTGCTGCCATTGTGCTTGTGGCGCTGTATATGCTGAACAAGCCCACATGGAGCTCCACCCTGCAGCACTACACCGGTTTCATGCCGCGGGACCTGCGGCGCTGCGCCCAGGTGCGACATCATCTCAAGTTGACGTGCCTGCTCCTATGCTGCTGCTCAGTTGCGGTCTTCGTGAGTTAGGGATTTATGCCTGACCTTGCTCTGACTCGACTGTTGGTCATCAGCCTCGCTTGCACCTGTAAGGCTATGATGCCATTTGACATGGCTTTTAGCAGCCTGTCCATTGCTTGTTTGCGCTGCTGTCATGCTTGCAGGCGGTCCACAGCCTATTTGTTCAGGCCAAGACATCCTCCCTGCCTGCCTCTCGCGAGAAGTATGCGTCCAGCAAGTTTGCATCTGTGAGCCAGCTGGGAACGGCAGATAGCTTGCCGGAGTGGGTCTTTTCCCAGTAATTTCCTGTTTCCTCCTTCATAGGGGTCTGCCGGCTTTTGGGGTGCTGTGCCCCTGTCACCATTGACAGAGCTTTCCCTTTGTGCTTTTTCAATTAGGTAGGCAATCATCACGTAGCATGGGAGAGGTAATGTTCAGGGCTGTCAGGCAGCTTCGCATTGAGGCCCTCGCGCTGCAGTTGAGCATTTTGGTGCTAGATGTTCTTGGTCGCCCACTGCGAAGTGAGGCAAACCTGGTTTGGTGATGTTCAGCAGGAGCCAGGCATTCAATTACACTGCATTAGGCATTTATAGACGCATTTAGGATGTTAGGCTGTAGGCTGACTTGAGTGCTGCTGTTTACCTGAGACGACACTTGATGCTTCCTATCCCTGCCTTCAAAGCTTTTGTCCTTGGAGGCGGTGCCACAGCTGCAACAGGCGGTGGCTTGTGCATTTGTACATAAACAAACTGTCCTCGCCCTGGACCTTTACCATAAGCACCCTTGTAAACATACCTGATGTTCCCATCCAACTCCTAGCCTAGTTTTACAGGGGAGGCAGGGCCACAACCCTTCCTGCTGTCTGGTCTGGATCCTGCTCATCTACAACATCTTACACCTCGCAGATGAATACGATACCGTCACCATCTGGCTAGCGCTGTTGACACCTCGACTTCAAGTCAGCTTGGACCAACGTAAGCAGAGAGGCGTAAGCAAAGGACAGCAAAATGGTCATGTGCACATGGAACAAAAGGATAGACGCCTAGCAAGCGGATATCTTGTGAGACGTAGCCAGTTGAACTCTTTCATTATACAGGAATGCATCACACTTTAGCAAGACCTTGAAGTATACAGAACTTTGCTGGACTGGTTATGTACAAAATACAGAGAGTCTCCTCCCGTGCCCAAAATCCCTGAACCGCTTCAAGCCTGAGCTGCGACTCGCAAGCTCTTCCCTTGCCTTGAGGTCCCCGAGTTATCATTGAATGTGAGGGCCCGGGGTGCTGTGGTATGCCCGCTTGCCGCTCGCCTGCATGGAGCCATTGTACGCCATACGATCACTACATTTTACATGACCACAGCAGCTGGGTGAGCATGTATCGCCTTCTCGCCTGGGTGGGCTGGCTATGCCCTGGTAATGATTATGGATAGAAATGCATATCCTGCTTCCGGCACCAAGAACTAAGCAAACTCCTGCTACAATTGCATTGCCTGTCCAGACACTCACGCCTCTACTGTCAGCCGGCCGCTGCGGGTCAGGTGCGCCAAGACGGCTGCCAAGTTGGTGTTCGAACGCTTCTTGTTAGGGTCGCGGCGCTGCGGTGGCGGCGCCCGGCCCTCCATGTCCCGGAATGGAGTTGCATAGTTGAAGTGGAAATGCACAGCTGTTCTAAGCTGCAGCACAGGTAACAGCGAAGCAGAGGGGTTCGCTATAAGCCTGCTGGGTGGAGGAGCACAAAGGACGCAAACAGGCAACAGAGCTGAGTACAGTATAACCTCAGCGCAGTCGCACTTAAGGCCGCTCACCGTGTGGTTCAGCGACTTGCAAACCTGGAAGAGAGGTTTGATTTCATCATGCCGCAGGTAGCACATGATTTTGAGCTGCAGCAGGTGGCAACACTGTATGGCTGAGCAAGTAAACGGGCACCAAGAAGGAAATGAGGAGGAGCCTGTGGGGCGGTCCATTGCCCCAGCTAAAAAAGGGAACGGACTGTATGCTGGATAGACTGTGCAGGCAGCAGCAAGAGTGACAGCGCTCACCAACACATCCTCGGGCAGCGACAGCAAGCCCACAGGCAGCTCCTCATTCAGCCTGTAGGGCTGGGGAGTGCTCTGCCTCTTGTCTAGAAGGTATTTCTTGCGCTGGGCAAAGAGCAGTGGCAGTGTGGCAGGTGCCACGTAGAGCTGTTCCTGACGTGCTGCCGTCAATGCTCCTGCTCGGCTGCCACACTTGGCCGCAGCTGTGCTGGTCGTGCTTGCAGCCACGCTGCCACCGGAACCACCAGCCTGTGCTGCCTTGAGGCCCATGCTCTTCATTCGCTGCCTGGCCTGCAGCAAGTCGCGCAGGTAGCCAGGTGCCACGGTTGCCTTACGCTTGAGGCCCCCTGACGGCTTTTCTTCGTTTTCTGAGGCGCTGCGGCTCATCGCTGCAGCCGCTAGTTCCCCGGGAGGAAGTGATCAGGTGGCCCGCAGCTAAATGCCCTCCCTGAGCAGTTCGAAAAAACAGAAAGCACACTGAGCAATTCAATGAAGATTGAAAAGCTCTGTTAGCTGTGTGTGGGACGCGTTGAGAGTCCCACAGATGTGACGCCTTTGTAACCCCCAAGCAAACCGCAGCACAGCACGCTGCCAAATGGGGTTCTGGCCATGGTTCTGGCATCATGGCACAGTCAATTGCTCCGGCAGCTATCTGATCGTTTGTGGGTGTCCTACTACTCTTTTCAAACCTGTCCGCCTTATTTGTCTCAGCACTCTGTCAGTTCTCATCAGCTGTTGGCAGCGCACGGCCGGGCCTATTCCCTGTATCCAGGTTTGCTCAAGCCCCTCTGTGCAAGCTGGGGCAACTCATGGGAGGCCAACACCCGCATATGGTTGTGTTTGGTCATGGTAGAAACAAAGAGTAGGTTGCTGCAAACTATACGGACAGGGTTAGTTGCTAAGTATGCCATGGGGCTCGTTTGTAGGGCAGTAGGGTTGTTGATGATGGCACGCAAATCGAAAGGTAGGAGTGAGCTCTACTGACGGGGCTGGATTCTCTCCGTGTTAACTCAACATAGTTGAACAGCAGTTTTACTGCCGGGCTTGGAATGTGCTTCATAGGTCTACTGGCAGGGCTACTACAAGGAAGGGTTGGCAACATCTCGTAGATTTCACCATCCCCGTGATACACAAGATTTATATCGGGTGATAGCAACTGCATCTCGTCCCCGTACGCGCTCAAATGACACTCTCTGATCTCGCACCCACTTCCCCGGGTTTCAAACACAGTTACCAGCGGGCTGAACTGCCCACCAGCCCATGATGCCTGTCACACAGTGGCCTGCATTCCCAGTCCGTCAGAAGTTTTTTGCATGTTGAGTTCTTCCTGTCTGCTACTTGCTCACACTCTAGGTGAGTTGTCCGTCACGGCGTCACAGTAGACTGAGAACATCTGCGTCTCAGCAAACTGGCGAATGAAGGCTCGGTCCCGCGGCGGGAACGAGTCTATGAAGGAATCCTTCAGCAGCACACTGCAGCAGGGGAACACCTCCATGCATTTACTTATTTGGAGCCAAACTGCTGGGTTGAGGGCCGGGTCACCCCAACCCCTCCGTCTCACACCTCTCCCAAAAGGCAGGCAAACTACTCCTTTGAAGGAACGACCATGCAATTCTGGGCTCCTTGGCATCGCACGAGGCGACAGGCTAACCCGGCATCCTCAGTATGCACGTGGGGCTATCTGTGTGTGCCCCTGGGTTCAACCCCGGCCTGCACTCGCACCTGACCCTATCATTGTCAGCTGTGACGTCAGTGATGGTGTAGGCCGTCAAGTCAGCCATGAGAGCCTTGAAGTACTTCTGCAATTTGCACATTCCACAACTGATTTGGGATGAAGACAGACACACATCACCCCGTTGCTCCTCTCCCTGCACATCTTGTCCAGATGCCCAGAAAAGAAATGGGACAAAAGAGATACCGAGGTGCTCAGCCGGATGCTCTCCACCGACCCCGTGATGACATATGAAGGATAGAGTCAGTCATGTCAGTCCAGTCCAGCCCAGCTCTACTCTCTCTTTGCACTACCTGCCACCCATGCTAATAAAGCTTGCCCTTGGGGGCTGGAGCTGGGCGACCAAGGAAGCCGCAGCATGCACGCTGGGAAGGCAGCACAGCCACAGCCAGCCAGACTACGGCGGGCCAGGATGCCTTGCCTGAAGCGTGGAGAGGAAGCACTCTGCTAGCACTTGCTGTGCGTCCGACACCATGTGCACTGGCCGGGTCAGCACAGTCCGCTGCTGGCCAATCCTCCTGTGGACAAACACATGACAGCATTCTATCCATCGTCCGGTTGTGGTGGGTGCATGGGGGGAGGGGTCAGTGGAATACCTAGCAAGCACCTAGCAGCAGAGCAGCCCAGCATTGAGCAGTGCCACCACTCCTAATAAGGCCTGTAAAACAGTTCATCACTGGGCCCGTGGGCAGCCTCCAGCCGGCTCCGCAAGTCATTCCTGCCGTCACGACCCCGTCTGGCTTTCCAGCGTCGGTGCGGGCGCACCCCACTGCCAGCCTCTCATGAGGTCACACACCCGCCATGCACCCCTTCAAAGCGAGGCAGCAAGGAGGGGCCAGCTGCTCCCAGCGGCTCCCCAGGCCAGGACCGCATGCCACCCACCTGAGCTCCGAGTAGGTGCCCAGCAGTGCATCGTGCAAGGCCTGGTGCGACGGCAGCGCCGGCAGCGACCCAGTGTTCTTGACCTTGTCCTTGTAGACGTTCACGCGCACCAGGCCGCCACATCGGCCCCGCACCTCGGCGGTTTTGTGGAGTACGCCCAGCACAAAGGGTACCGGGGCCTGTGGTGAGCCAGGGAAGATCAGTGACAATGGGGTGTACAAAGACTGTGCAAGCTGTGGGGCCCGCGGTGGAAGGGGCACACGAAAAACTTCTGCAGGCCAGAAGGAAAGCTGCGCGGAAGCCTACCCCCAACCACCAGCCTGTGCAGCAACCCTCCCTCCGAGAGGGAGATGGCATTCACAAATAGCTCTCCCCTTGCAGATGTACGGGCCTATCACGCTTGCTACACCCGCTGCAAGTGAGCAACAATCCCCTTCACTCGGCGGGCGGGTCATGACAGCCACACACTATACAGGCCATCCGCTGTACCCTCCTGTATGCACGCACGCGCTGGCGCACTGACGCATGACTACGCACCTCCATGATCTCCAGCCGCTGCTGCGAGGCTGGCAGAACCGGCAGCAGCAGGCTCTGCCAGCTGAAGGGCAGCAGCATGGGCACCAGGCTCAGCACCACGCCGCACAGCACGCCGATGTTGGGGCAGAACACCACCACCTGCGGTGCACAGGGGGCCGCCGGGGGCTGACACACAGGCTCAGCAACCACACCCCTTTGTTCCAGTATTCTATGCTTGTGCTGTGGGAAGCCATACTGGTTGATCGAGCGATTGATTGAACCACACCCGTGCATGCATCAGGAGTAGCCCAGGTGCTTCTCAGCGGGTGCTGTGGGGTCATGTCCAGTATAGAAGTCCTAGGGGTACAACCGTGCGTGTTGGGTGGCAACGAGGTTGCCATGCATCTCTATTTGCAGGGAGATCCTCCAGCCCTGCAGCTGCGGTAGCATGCTGCTGTTGCTCCCTGTCACCAACCCTGTGGAAGCCTGTTGGATCTGTCGCGCCCCCCCCGCCCCCACACACACACCACTACCACCCCCACCCACGCAGCAGCATGCCCCGCAGCAGCACCCCCTCCCTCGCCTGTCGCTCCAGCAGCACTGCCGTGAGGAAGGCCAGGACGTTGCTCAGGCTCAGCGACCGGCACAGCGCGGCCACGGTCCAGCCCCCCAGGTTCTGGGAGGCGTCGATGTCCGGCAGCGAGGCAGCAGTTGGCCGCAGCCCCAGGTCCTTCAGAGCCTCCAGCAGGTCTGGGCGTTCAAAGGCGATGCCTTGCAAGCCAGGGTCGGGCTGGAACTCGAACACCTGCAGGGGGGCACGGCAGGGACGCGCCGTTGTTTGCCCATGGAAGTGTGTGTGGCGGAGGCGCCCCACCTGGGGTGTACAAGGCAGCTACAGCCCAGACCAGAGGTGACATCCCAAAACACGAGCAGCGCACCGCAGACACCCGACACCCCCACCCCCCCAAAACACGCACACACACACCACCTACTCACACACCCTGTTTGTGGGAGCTCCCACAGGAAGACCGGATCCCTGAGGTGCTCCCTGAAGCTGATTTGTAAGCGCCACTGGACAGAATGTGTTTGCCCAGGCCCCAAGGAACATGTGCAGTGGGCCGCGCATCACCCCACCTGGCCAGGCGAGGGCACCACGCTGCCATGGTAAACGCTGAGCAGGTCCAGAGAATCTAAGGGCCGGCTGAGATCCAGGTTCGACGCCGTCACCCGCACCACCTGCTGCTGCTGCTGCTGCTGTTGCTGCCATTGTTGCCCAGCCGCGTGTGTGGGAGTGGTGCTGCCTGCACCAGAGCAGGTCATGGGAATACACTTTGCTACTCGAGTCTGGGCACACGCCAGCACAAGACACGAGGTCAACACCTTTCTGCAAAGTCGCTAAGGGAGCTCAGACGCAGCAGGGGACCCCCACGTATAACACCAGCCTTGCTTGCATCACCGACTCGCACACCACTATGAAATTGCTCACCACTCCAGCTGTCCCCCATGCCACGCCACCCACCCACCAAAGCACCCCATAGAGCATAACTGCAACCAGCCCAGCCCTCGTCTAACTATATCCTATCTCCACCCTGTTCGCCCTGCCTGCCACCCTTACTTAAAGCACCCCCCCCCACACCTGCAGGAGAGCTGGTGGTGCTTCCGGCCTCGCTGCTGCCGCCCTGCAGCCGCGGCAGGGCCGCCTCCGCCGCCCCCGCGGCCGCCGTTGCAGCCTGCGGCTGCTGCTGCGGCGGCTGCGGCGGCACAGCGTAGGGCCGCATGGGGGTGCCTGTCAGGATGTCAGACCTGGCAGGGGTGTTGCCCCGGGAGGCGGCAAGGGCAGGCTGAGGGCTGGTGTATGTGTTGGTGGACACCTGCGAATGACGTAAACACTGGGTAAAAGTATGGGTGGCAGGTAGTGCGAAGAGGGAGTGAGAACTAGGCTGTGCGGAAAGGATTGGTAAATGCTGGGTATGTCAAGTGCGCCGAGGCCGGCCAGCACGGCCTGTTGCTTCTCTCATCTGCAAAAGGCGACAGGCGAGGCTGCATACACGATCTTGACGACCACAGAGATGCTGATAAAGGGTAGGTGCACTTCCGCACTGGGGTTCTAGAAGCCTTGCACACTGCTTGGGCCTGATCTTGAACATGTGAGAGCCTGCAGGAAGAGCGCAGAAGGGTTCCACCCACCTGCACTTCCACCCGTGTGAAAGAGGCCGTCTTGGTGACGCTGCCAACCACCGGCTGGTCCGGGGCAGCACCACCTGTTGCAGCCTGCGGCGATGCTGCTGGCGCTGGTGCTGCTTCTGTTATTGTTGGTGCCCCAGCCCGCGCATCATCCATAGGAGGCTCGTGCGAGACTGCCGCTCCAGCTACAGCCAGTGGCAGCACCCCTGATGCTCCTGGGGCGTCAGCACCCAGACCCGGCTGACTCCTCGGAGCGGTTGGGTGCTGCTGCTGCTGCTGCTGCTGCGACTGCTGTGCCTCTGCCACGCTTGCAGAAGCCGGGGCCGGTGACACGTCACCACACGAGGCTCGTGCTGCTTCTGGAATACCCTCAGCAGCAGCTGTGCCTGCTGCTGGTCCTGCTGCCGCCCCTTCTGCTGCTTCCTCTGCGGCTCCTATTGCGGATGCTGCCGGTGCTGCTGCTGCTGGCTCCATGTGAGCCCCGCCCGCAGGCAATTGATGGCCATCCCCCGTCCGCCACAGGGCCTCAGGGCCCCCAGCAACAGGGGTCAGCAAGCAAGGGCTGGGCACGCAGCTGCTGCCGGGGCTGGGCAGCCCTCGGCTGCTGGCACCATCGGCTTCTGGGGTCCCCAAGGGTGTGGCTGTCCCTGGCCCGGCACTCCCCAAGCCAGCCAGGTCAGAGTAGGAGGAAGCCGAGCCCCTTGCCATGCTGGACGTGGCGGTGACAAAGCTGCCGGCTTCTGAGGCTGGTCCACTACCTCCGACATTCTCATCCTCCTGCCCGCTTGCGTACCCGCTGCCGCTGCCGCTGCCGCCCGCTTGGGGGGCGCCCGGCCTTGCTCCCCCCTCAGAGGGGACGCTGGCGGAGGGACTAGAGGGGCTGGAAGCCGACCGCTGGGGAGGCAGGGGAGTTTGGCTGCTGCTGGAAGCTGCTGCATACGCAGCAGAGGCCTCCGCACCTGCTCCAAGCGTAGACGCTGCCGGCTGGCTTGGTGTGCTGCCACATGGCAACCGCTCCTCCTCCTGCTGCTGCTGCTGTTGTTGCTGCCCACGCTGCTCCTGCCCCGGCGGCTGCAAACTATCGGCATCAGCCGAGGGGTTGCTGCCATAGTCAGTAGTCTCTGTTGGTGCCAACAGGTTTTCCTGTTGCTGCGCCTCCTCGGCGCTGCCTGCAGGCTTCGCTGGGACGCTTTCCATATGAATTCCGTTCTGCTCTAGCTTTGCTGGCTCCTCCGGCAGCGAAGGCCTTTGTTGTGTCCTTGGATCATGGAGTGAGCTTGTCAGGCTAGGACTGCTGCTGCTGCTATCTGCCTGCCCAAAGGCAGAGCCAAAGCCAGCGGCAGGCTCCCCTAGTGAAGAGACAACGCTAGGCTCGGCTTGCGCAACTTCATATTGCTGTGCATGCCCTCGCTGCTGCGGAGGTAGCGATTGCCGTGCCTGCTGCCATTGCTGATGATGCTGCTGCGACTGCTGTGCCTGATCTGCCCCAGCAGCGTCCCCCGCCTGTGCCAGCGACTCTTCAAGCGCTCGCTTGACGCTGGCTATGCGTGCCAGGCCATTGGAAGCAGCCGCTGCCAACTCCGCCGCGGATGGCCCCGCAACTGCTCCCGGCTGCTGCTGCTGCTGAGGCTGCTGCGGCTGCTGGTGAGCCTGTTGCCGTGGCTGGGAAAGCACTTGCTGCCCAGCTCGCCGGTTCCCGCCTCCGGCCACCAGCGGGCTGACAAGCTCAGCCGCCGCAGCGCACAGTGGGCCCAGCACAGCGGGCAAGGGCTGGCTGCGTGGCGTGAAAAAGGGTGTGGGCGGTGGCGGTAGGCCCACCCCCGGAGTGATCTGTGTGGCGCCTGGAACAGCCGGGGCTGCTGCCGCTGACATTTGCCTTCGCAAGCCCTCTGCCAGGGGACCGTCATCCTGCTGCTGCGGCGCCCCCTGCAGGCTGGCAAGCTGTGGCGCGCTGCCCAAGGGGCGACCGAGCCGCGAGGGGCGGTACTGCTGCTGCTGCTGCTGCTGCAGCTGCTGCAGGGTGGAGGCGGTACTGGCTGTGTCGTCGCCTGCAGCGGGGTGTAGGGAGGGTTTTCAGCCCACAATTGACAGCCCACAATTCACGATGCCGACTCCCGACGGGCGTAAGCTAGCAGCAGCATCGGCAGCATCCGCCGCTATACTCTGCCAAAAAAGATTCTTTGAGTACACGCGCAGTACACCGCTGTCTTCACGTGCTTTAACAGAGAAATGTCTGTCCTCAACAGGGTCCAATAGGTGCAAGCAGCTGACCCATGACAGCACCTGCTGAGCTCGCATTGGAGGAGTCAGTACTGTCCCTAGCGGATGCCGTGCTGCGCGGCGGCAGCTGCGGCGGCGGCTGCCGCGCGCCCTGGCTCCCATACGCACTCGCCCCGTCCCAGTCGGCCAGACTGTTGCCGCTGCTGGCAGTAGCCTGCAACGACACGGCACGTTTCCCCGAGTCGGAAAACCTTCACGCCCCACCAGCCTCCCAGCAATTACATGGCGGTATACAGCCACCTCTGGATTGTGTGTGGCTCACCCAGCAGCTGCGAAGGCCCCACATGCATGTATTAGCGGAGGCTTCCACAAGCCAGGGTTTGCTCCCCATCATGTAACCACCCGCAAGCTGTGCCTAGCATATCACAGGCTGTCTGTTACAGCAGCATGTCGTACCGCTGCCCGCTCTGTGTCATTGGTTTCTGAGGTCCTCCAAGATGAGCTGGGAGGCGCCGGCGGGAACCCGGCAGCCAGCTCCTCCGCAAACGCGGTCATGCGGTCCAACCTCTCCAACCCCAGGATGGTTTGCAGAACCTGCTGGCACACCAGAGGTATGGCTTGACAAACACATTCCATAGCAGTTGCACATGCAGCCGGCAGCTGCTAGGACTTGAACCTTGGCATGGTCGCCCACCACGGGTGCCCCGGCCGTGCCCAACTGCACAAACTCCCAGCTGCACAAACCCAGCTTGCATCAGTGATGCAGCCTGGAGCCCTGGCTTGCCCAGAGCAGAGCCCACTTCCCTCGCATGTTTCGGTCCCAAGCCACCAGAAGGCCCAGGCCTAACCCCCTTGCCCACGCCGCCTGCCCTCACCCGGAAGTGCAGGGCAAAGAAGGGGTAATAGGTGAGCAGGCAGTAGCAGCGGGGCGCCACGACCATGTAGCGGGACAGGGGGGCGTTGCAGGCTGGGAAAGCGGGCCGTGCAATGGCTGGAGGCCGGTGCAGCAGCTCCTTCATGTAGCAGCACACACCATACAGCGTGCGGGGAGCCACGCTGGACCCATCCGCTACCTGCGGCGGTGCAGAAAGGGTGGCGCGGGCATAATTGGGATCTCTGACCAAGCCACTTCTTGCATGGGGGGATGCAGCCTGAGGGTTGCTGGCTACAGCCTGCACCTGCCAGCACAACCCGCCTTCCATATATGACACCGACTGCCGAGCAGCCGGCAATCATGGCGCCCCACGCAAAATACCTCAGCGACCAGGCACCAGGTATCCACCACCCTGCAACTTCTGTAGCCTCCGGGCTGCCACGCTATTTTTCAGACATGTCAAGGCCCGCCCTGCCACACCTTCATGAGGAACACGAAAGACTGGTCGTCGTGTGTCTGGTAAGGCTGGGAGTAGATGACCTCATTCAGGGCGCTCATGCTGGGAGTGCGCTCCAGCAGCTCGGGGCGGACCCCCGCGGGGAAGCAGAAGCCGGCCAGGCTGGCTGCCAAGTCAGCGGGCAGGCCGGGGGCCTCCTGAGCAGCGGAGGGGAAGTTGTAGACGACCTGCAGTGAGCCGCTCGCTCATGGGCATCAACACTTCAAGAAGTAGACAAGCTTGGTGGTAGGCACTTGCAGGGGCACTTGAGGAGGCCTGCCAGGCAACGCGTGTCACGGAGAACGCTGCAGGAGACGGTGGAGCTAGCTGAGAAATTGGCAACCCCTGTTCTGAGCCTTGTACGAACCCTTGCAGGCTGTGAAGGGCAGGTGTTGCGGAAGACTTCTGGACCTCCCAGCAAACGCTATGACCTTGCAACCTACCCCCAGCTTCTGGCCACTTCTGACCACGGCCTTAGTCAGCTTGCACCGCCCTCACCTCTGCTGGCAGGGCCGGGCCCTTGAGCCCATACTGCTGCTTCTCCCTAGGTCCGTCTGGGGTCACCTCAAAACCCACGCCGCCAGCCCGGTTCACTGCAAGCAGAGTAGCACCGTGACCTGCCATGCCCACACAGCCATGCGCCAGCACTTTTAAAAAGTATGCATATTGTTGCAAACACGCGCCGCCCAGCGAGTATTAAGGCATTCAACGCAGCATGGAAAAATAGGTCTGGCTTGCCTTTGACATAGGTCTTGATGTCCGCTGTCACCGCCCTGACATTCATTGTGGGTGACAGCCCCTGCAGCAATCAACACCGGCACCGCTGTACCACCACGCGGTTCCGGCCTCGCAAGTGCCTTGCAAGCCTTCTTTGCAGCAGAGGCTTGTGAAGCCTGAGTAAAAAGAGTATGCATAACTTGGCAGCCTAAGACCTTGCAAAACTGCATTGTGCAAGTGCAGCTGGAGCTGAGAGCAGGTGCATCACATACCACGATGGCAAAGTGCTCAAACAGGTGCTCCGACCACTGCGGCTGCCGGCTGGCGCCGCCGCCCTCGATAAACCGCCGCGTCCACTCTCGCTGCGCAAATGCACGGCAGAGCATTTTCAATCACTGTGTGCCTACATGACTGACACAGTTTCTGCCCTGTTGCTGCCCTGCATGTTTACAAGGCTGCCATAAGCAGCCTGGCAACCCAAGGCCGCCGTGCAGGACACAGCTCAGGGGCCCCTGGCATATGCAAGGCGCTCTTGCCTTGTGTGTTGTAAGCTCCTCTGGGTCCCAGTAGCGCTTCTCAGCATCAGGCTTGTCCTTCTGCAGTCAGCCACTTGGGAGGTGTCACACCCGCAGCAACACAGCGATCAGGACCTGGGCGCGTGCTATTCTAGCTTGACGTCCTATGGCAAGGGTCTCGGTCACTAATCCTCAGTGCTGGGCCTGGCTTGCTTCCTGAATCTTGCCTTCAATCCATTGCTGAGCACCAGCTTGGCCACTTTGGTGAGCAGCTTCTCGCTCCGGTTCGCACGACCGCTCGCAGAGGGACGATCGCTGAAATCCATACTACTGCCAGCCGTCCACAAGCCCTTAGGCCCAGTACGTCATGTTGCAACATGCCATATTCAGTACATCTCAAGTGCAGCTAACAAAGATACTTGAAGCGAGATATATGGCATCAGAAGCTACCCCGCAGACATATTGAGCCAAGTCAAACAGGCTTCAGTCATTACCTTCCCGCCACTCACTGTCACTGCCTTGGACGGCTTTGTCCTGGGAAGGCTGGAGCAGAAGTCAGCCCTGAGAATGATTGCACCCATGGGTCGACTCACACTGGGGTTAAATCCCAGGCCCAAGGAGGCTGACATTATCCAATTTGTGAAACCGGCTTGCTGTGCCTCGTTTTAGTCTAGGTCCCCTTGATGCCTTAGCCTGCTGGGGCACCACCACCCTGGGTACTCACAGCTTGGCAACGGTGCGGCAGGAGTGGCACGCTTTACCAACAGCATTTAGGCACACCTTCAAAAGGGGCAC
Source organism: Parachlorella kessleri (assembly GCA_001598975.1). Classification (NCBI taxonomy): domain Eukaryota; kingdom Viridiplantae; phylum Chlorophyta; class Trebouxiophyceae; order Chlorellales; family Chlorellaceae; genus Parachlorella; species Parachlorella kessleri. The sequence goes on along the minus strand of BBXU01001047.1, from coordinate 21,947 downwards.
ACCACAGCAAAGCCGCCCTCCTGTTGGCGGCGCTTGCTAAACTGGCATGCCTCACTGAAACCTAAGCTAGGGACATCAGCATTCCAGTTCCTTATGTCATTAAGGCTTGGCATTGTTTGGGAAGCAGATGCATGGCCGCAAGAAGGGCGGTCCCACTGTCCCCATTGGCATGGCCATGCCAACTCCTCCCAACCTGACGACTACACTGACAACTCAACGAAGTATAGAACGCCACCCAAGGGCTACACGTCGCACCAGGGTATGAAAGTGCGCAAGAAAGGAAGCACGGACCCAAGACTCAAAGGGGGTCAGCTGTCCTCTGCCTCCAACTCGCCGTCGGCTTCCATCTCTTCGGCTGCTGACACATCGCACAGCTCCATCTCCTGTGTGACGGGGTTGTAGGCCACAAACGTGCCGGAGGCTAGGGAGCCCTGCAGAGCACAGAAAGCTAGGAAGACGAGATGGGCAGCAGCTTGCTGCTTGAAAGCCCAGCTCCACCACGTATGGAGGCCAGGCCACACGGAGGCATTTCCACAGAGGCATCTAATAGACAACATCATCCGCCCCATTAGATCATGCGGTAGGTGCGACGGGCCTGATGAGCTGCACAATGTGCTGCCGAGCAGCTGTCACACTGAAGTCACCACTGGTCCCCATCCCGCATGCAAAGCTAGCATACCAACAATATGGCGTGAAGCAGCAGATGGTCCTGTCATGGGAGCCTCACCGGGTTAAGGCAGCTGCAGGAGTCGAAGCTGTGGGTGGCAGCAGGTGTTGCATTCGCCAGCACCAGCGCATCGGGCATGGGGTAGAGGCACAGTGCATGGTCTAGCTCCCAGTAGATCGGCTGCAGTGACACACACAGGTAGGGTACTACTGTGCCAGGAGATGGTCGTGGCTGCTGCCGGTGCTGATAGTGGCAAAGACTGTACAGCTTGGCTTGTACAACTGGCATCTTTAAGGTTGTAGACAAGGGTAAAGGCCGCATTGTGATCAGACTTCAACCACCGACGGCTCCCACAAGTGGAAGGAAGTGACACCAGGACCAGCAAGGATGTAATGCTGACCTTTTCCCTCATGCGCTTACCAAATCAAGAAATGCACCATGCCTGATCACCATACCTGGTAGTCAAGGGGCACGGGGCTGAGGTGTGCCTGCTGCAGGACGGTGGCGCAGACATGCTCAAACAGAGGGCAGTCGCCCAGACTGCTGCCGCCCTCCCCTGCGTCTGAGGTCTGCAGGGGCAATGCCGCCAGCGCTCGCAGCTTGTTCTGCAGGTTGTCTCGTAGCACCACTATGTTGCTGCTACCGTGCCGTATTCTGCAGAGCAAAGGCAAGGGGTGCCACAAGGCTGACTGGGGCTCTTCCAATCTGCTCAAGTCAGATGAAATAACAAGGCTAGGTTCCTTGCATGCATAAGGGAGGCGCCAGAAGCAAGGATGCTGCCAGCTGTGCTCACAGGCCTCGTGCACCAGTTCAAGCTAAGCATGGGAACCTTCAGTAAGCCCACCTGCAGGGGTTGCTAGCCAGCACAACGCCTGGGCAGGCGTCTAGGAGGCCTCGGGCGATGGACTGGGGCAGCGGGGGCCGGGGCAACGAGGCTCCCCGCCCAAGGTCCCCCGGCCCCGGCACCAACACAAACTTGCTCTTGGCCTGCAGCAGGCCAAGACTTTCCAGGGGTAGAAGGTGCTGGGCAGCCTTGCAGGGAAAGCAGTGCCTGTCCAACCCACTAGAAGCTTCATAAAGGGCAGTACCTCATGCATAGTCACCAGCAAGCTTGAGGGAGCAGGCCTTGAGCCTTGCCAGAGCATGGAAGCTCAAGTTTGAGTCAGTCGTAGTTTGTGTACAGGTCTAGGCTACTGCCATACTGCGGTGAGGGGCTCGAGCGGAGGCGTCCTTTGGGCAGAAGGCGCTACTAGGCTCAGCCAGCCAGGAATTGAATGCACGGCCTTCTCCCCACCTTGAGTGCTTGGAACTGGTTGAGCAGGCGCCCCAGGGATATGAACTGCTCTCTGAGCCTGCCGTAGTGTGTGGAGGGCGCGTTGGCATCATAGCTTTGGAAGTTGCCCGCCAAAACAAACAGTGAGGGAGGTTGCTCCACCTCGCTGTAGCCTACACGCAGTGCACACTAAGCTTATAACCGTGCCTCACACGTCAAGGGTTACAGTGCTTCCCAGGGACATTGCAGGTAAGTGCCTCCCAAGGGATATTCAACTAAACCCCTCACCACCCTACTGGTACATGCACAGAACAGTTGAGCACCAGCTGCCCTTTCACGCACCTGCAAGGATGGTGTTGAGCTTCTCCAGCACTTCTGGCCTGTCCAGCCAGCAATCGGACAGAAACACGGCCCGGTCCTCGGGGTGCTGCTGCTGCCACTCCAGCACTGCACGTTCGTCCGGGGTGTGGCCACCAAACATGTCCAGCCCCTGCAGACAGAGTGGGCCATTTGGGTGCACCATGTGTCAGTTTTGGGCTTCTAGAGGCAAGTTGTTCGGCGGACTAAGCAGGTACAACGACTTTTCGGCTACTTAGGCGCCAGGCAAAAAATAGTGGGGCACCAGCGAGCATGTCACGGCAGGGAGGGCCCTGGACAGGTGCAAAACAGCTGCCCATTAGCATAGCAGGGAAGCGTTGGCTACCCCACAATTCTCTTCAGCTTCTGCTGTGTAGCTGCTGCTTGGGGCGCCTACTCCCCACCGCGGCTGCTGGTGGCTCTGGACATGCGTTCATGCCCCTTCCACACCGGCTGCTGTTATGGAACTGCACCTGCCTGCAGGGCTTTGAGGGACTCCGCCTTGGGCTCTGCGGGAGGCAGCCCCAGTGCCGCCACCTTGAAGACGCCATTGGTGTGTAGCACTCCCTCTGCCACCACAATGCTGTTCTCTGCAGGCGACAACCCCGGAACAGCAGCAGCAGTCTTAAGCTGACTATGCAGCAGGGTAGCCCGACATTCATGCTGTGGGCAGGTTAGCAGTTTAGGGCGCTGTTGTCATTGACTCCGCTGGCAAGAGGTACAGATAATGTCTAGGAGGAGGACGGAGGTCACACCTGTGAAAAGGCCATGGGTTCTCTCAGCCTCCGACAGGTCGACGGGAACCCTTGCTGACAAGTCCTCAATAGCGAACCTGCCAGCAAGTAGGGCATGCAATGTACAATTGCAGACGTCATTCTCACGCTTACACCTTACGAACTCTCTCTTGAAGAAGCTTCTAAAGTGAATATCTTTCAGGGTTTGCGCTTCCAGCAGTCCTTGCAGTCCTGGGCCTGATCAGCAACACATAATGCTTGCCTACATGTACGACCCACCCGTCAACCCCTGGTAGCCTCACACCAGGTCCCTCCGACAGCTAAACATAGCAGCAGCATGGCAGCACCCCTCAGCCACACCAGGCAAGGCAATGCCCACCTGCCCTCCTCTGGCTGCACAAGGAAGCCTGCCACGGTTCGCAGCTCCCCGCACATGCCCATCAGGGCTTTCAGCTCGGTGAGCTGCACAGGCATGCCACCCACAGGACCCAGGTCAACCAAGGCAGGCACATCGTCTAGGCGGCTGCTGCCAGTTATATGGTCCAAGGCATGGGTCCCTGTTGCAGAGCTGTGCGGCTCTTATAGACCTGCCACCAGGTCATATGAGTCACAACGCCGCTCTTGCCCTCCACGTATCAGACCCAACATTGATCTTGGCTTACAGCGCAATCCCTACCCGCACCAAAGCGCAACAATCTCCTCACCCCACCTCGCACTCTGCTTGTGCCCTGGCCTGGTCGAGTTGGGCCACAAAGTCTGCAGAGCGGAACAGCCGGTTTCGCCGCAGCCGCTGCAGGACTAGCTGATAGCGGTTCACGTACAAGTCTATCTTGCTCTGCACAGCACCGCTATGGAAGTGCTCTGTTTCAGAGGCAGTCAAGGGTGCTGGCAGCTATGGATTTCTCCCATACATGATGGCAGCCAGGAAGCAGGCAGCTAAGGCTTCTGCCGGGCCCTCCAAAGATGCGACAAATCCTCCGAACCGTCTGGTCCAGCCAGCCGCATGGCTGATGCCTTGCAAATGCCCACCTTGGCATCTCCAAACAGGCGGCGTGGCTCGTTGGAGCGGTGGAAGAGCTTGCGGACAGGGTCATAGACAATATAGGGCACGTCTGCTGCACTAATAATTTGGATAACATCCTGTGGCTGCGCCTGACCCTGGAGCGTTGTAAGGATCTGCTCCAGGACCCGTGGGGTGAGCTTGTGGTCCTCGGTCACTGCAGGCAGGGTTGCACGTGCAAGCTGGGGCTTGCCTGCGGCACCGTCGCCAGGTTTGTTTGCAGTCGGCTGGTGCAAGTTAGGAGGGCTTGCCTTTCAAGACCTCTTCTAGGATATTGTGCACCAGCTCCTCTGGGTCGAGGGCGTCCTGTACCACACTGATCAGGCCCTCCAAGGCTGCTGGCTGGCATTGGACGCCGTTCGTCTTGAACTGCTTCTGCAACCAGAGCTTCGTTGCGCGTAGTTCGTCCATCACAGCTGGTTGTCGTGCTTACTAGGTGTGCCTTTGCATCTCAGCTTGATTGGAAAGTATAATAGGTATGGTGGGAAGGCTGAGCGACTTCAGCACATATGCGCAGACCAGATTTGTGAGGTGAGAATAGGTTTTGTTGAGGGAAGGGAGCACAGACCTTGGATGTTCAATTTTGCCAGCCTGGCGGCGGGGGTGCCATGTGGGGACCACCGCATGGATTGAAGCGACGATCGTGGCCAAGAGCCAGGCTCAAAGGTAGCTACTAGTGTCGTTGCGAGTCATACTTCAGGTGAGGGAATCACAACTGAACGATGTCTCCTTGGTATCTGCAGTAATCAGCTTACAATCAGGTTGAACATTACCATAGGCAGATCGCCTCTTCTAACCAGCCATTGCAGCTAGTCACAATAAGAAGAGAGTCCATTGGCAGCCGCCGTTTGTGGTGTGGTAGGCATTGCTGATTTGCCATGTGGCGACATTACATGACAGTCCAAGGCTGAAAACCGCACCTCCTGTAACCTCCTGCACCACTGCTCCTGCAGTCTAGAACAGCACAGCAGTCATGATGGGACTCAGGCTTGCAGCAGCCGCACTGCTCTGTGCAGTGATCTGTGCAGTGGCACCAGGTGGGCTGGAGGAGGCAGTACCCTGGCAGGCCTAAACTCCCGTTTTAAGAAAACAGTAGCAAGCAAGGGGTGCAATGCTCCATTCAGCGCCATGTCCGACTGGCAGAAGCGTCCCCGTTAGTCATGTGCAATGTGTGCGCGCTGCAGGGTGCCAGGCTAACGGTGCAGAGGCGGTGGTTGTCCCAAGTGCATGGGGCTACAGCTACCCCGACTGGTGGAAGTATTACGCTGCCAAGTACTACGAGGCCAAGAAGCCAGTGGGTGAGTTGATGCAATATGGTCTGCGACCTGGGCCATGGTGGTGCAATGGACTTATGTAGAGCAGGGGAGCCCTCCATTCTCTAATATCTTACTGGGGACGCTCCATCATGAGGATCAGGTTGGACATGCAGCAGCCCCCAACCTGACTCTCATTGTCTTGTGCGCCATGCAGTTGAGTATACCTATGCACCAGTGGCAGCCAAGAAGAAGACCCCAGTTACTGTGGTGGTCGCCAGGTCAGGTTCACGAGATCCTGACGTTTTTCACTGAAGCCATGCTTGGCAGTTGGTGGTTAGCTGTCCAGCATTGTGCCTCACAATGGCATTCCCCACAAGTGTGGGACCAGAGTGCGCACGCCACATCTTGCAGGCTGAGTTGTGGTTGGAACTCTGGGGAATGCATGCTTGCCTCGGCTTTGCCGCTGTTGTTGACCAGCATCCATTGTGATGTGTGTTTGCAGCCCCTCACCTTCACCGAGCCCACTTCCCGTCCCTGTCCCAGTCCCAGTCCCAGCCCCAGTTCCCAGGTGCACCTTGAGCAGCCGCTACATGATGCTTAGTGCAGGCGGAGGGGTCTGTTACATGGCTAATACGTTAACCCTTGGTATGCTAATCAAGACTTTGCAAGAGTCATGGATGAGTTGATTTCTAGCTTGCCCACTGACAACATGTTTACAAGCTGGGCCTTGTGCGTCTCATATGGCAGTCTGCCCCTGGGTCCTGCAGCCCTGCCCCACTCCCTGTGCCCGCCCCGGTGCCGGTGCCATCTCCCGCGGCGGCAGCCACCGCCAACGCGCAAGCCGCAGCCACAACGGCTCCTCCAACTGCCACCCCTGTGAGTCGCCAAGGCAGCTGGTGTTGAGAGATGTAGCCAGCAATCTTGGCTCAGTGGCCGCTGTATGCATTGCAGATGCCATTTCTGGCTGCACACAACTCCCGCATGCTGCCCTATCTACAGCCCGGGTTGTAGTGTGTATGCACCCCCTGTGCTGTCTGGCCGGTCATAAGACTCCTATGCTGTGATTGGCTGGCTGCAGCCCGGTGCCTGCACAACGGTGGCTGCTGCGGCTAAGGCCAACCCCAACCTCTCCATCCTCGCGACAGCCGTGCAGGTGAGTACCCTCTGATGTGGGCATCATCTCTGGTGTGCTCAACATGCTCTCTGCTCAAGATGCAAACTTTCCCTGGCAAGTGCTTTGTAAACATTTTCTTTGAAGGGCGACATTAGTGTACGTTTGATACATTTGTGTTGGTCAATACCTTTGCTTGGGCAATGCAGGCTGCAGGCCTGGCCTCCACCCTTGATGACCCCAACCTTGTGGCTACCATCTTCGCCCCTACCAACGACGGTGAGGCGCAGGCAGACTCAGCCTATGCTACCCAGCTGGTATGATGGTGCACACCAAAGCCCGCTGCCCCACCTGGTATGTTTGTGTATACCAACATAGACTGACGCTCCAGTGGTGAAGAGTGTAAAACTTGGTGCCTGGCTTGATTCAGCCTTCACGGCCCTCCTCCAGACCCTGGGCCTGACCCCTGAGGCTGCGCTCGCACCAGCAAACATCGGCGTCATCAAGACGGTGCGTCGCCTCCTGCTTCCCACTGCCTGCTTGAGTGGCTGCTGGTATGAGCTGTGGTGAGGTCTACTCCTCGCTGCATGGCCGACCCTTGAAAGCATGCTTGGCAGCCCTGGGTTAGCTGTGCAGCCTGCCCAACTTACCAGTGTGACGAGGGAGAGGCATATATGTCAGAAAATAGGTAATGTCTGCATGCTGCAGCTCCTCTCCACCCACGTTGTGCCCGGCGTGGCTGCCAAGTCGACCACCCTGACCAACGGCCAAGCCCTTCCGACCCTCAATAGCGGCGAGAACCTGACCGTGAGTACTGCTCTGTGCTGGCAGCAGCACCATTACCTGTGTTGAAAACTACCAGCAGTAAGCTGGCATGCGCAGTAGCCGTGAGGATCCACTTGATGTATGGCCCAAGAGGTCCTGACACTTGGTGGCAGGAGCAGGCGTGGGGAACAGGTTGGGTGTGGTGGGGCGCTGCCAGTCCGCTACCCTAGCGCCCACCGTTATTGTACTGGCTGTTGCTCGGAGTGGGTTCTTCAACGTCCTGGGGTGCCTGGTGCAGGTGGACCTCACCACCCCCGGCACCGTGCTCATCAAGCCCAGCCTGGGCCAGGCCGCCAAGGTGGTCCAACCCGACATCGCGGCCTGCAAGGCCATCGTGCATGTCATTGACAGGGTGAGTACCTGGACTGCTGAACAGCCATGCCTGCATGCTGGCATGCTGATATTCAGCATCTTGGCACATCCTGCGCATATCCAAAATCGAGACACTGTGACGTTGTAGTATCAGTGGTTGCTGTATACCATACATGCTGTGACAAGTGCGTGAGGTGCCCACTGGTGCTCTGGTGCAGGTCTTGCTGCCAAGCAATGCGCTGCCCACTGGTGCCCCAGCGGGCAAGTAAAGCGAGCCTTGTGGCACAGGTTCTTAGGTTACATCGACCTTGAAATGGTGAAGTCTAATATGTATATGCCCAGTCCCTGATCTCCCCCTGAATATATTCTGCATACTGTTTTGATCAGCTGCATATGTGAATTGCTGAAATGCCATGCAAAACCCCTGCGTTGCTTCACACCTGCGTGCTTCTGGTGGGGTTCCGCCCATTGCGGTTGAGCTACCGTTAATATTGTATCAATTTCATTGCATCTGCATGGCAAGGCAAGGTGACCAAGCTTCCGTGGCAGATTTCCTGCTGTTGGGCATCTCTTTCGGTTGTAACATGTGGAAGGACAGGTCAGGCTTGGTTTTACTTTTTTTAGTCAGCCTGTACTGAGTTGAGTGGCCTTTGATCAAGCGTTGCGGCAAGCTCATGGGCAAGCTGCCAGCTTACACCTAACGCATGCGACCTAGTAGGGTAATGCATAAACAGGCCTAAAAGGCCCATCAGGCTCACACCAAGCCAAGCAGCCTGAGGCAGTAGCCGATCACGGCGCTAGCGCGCTTCTGCGCCCGCCCAGTCTTTGGCCGTACCGAGAAAAGCGACCAGGAACACTAGCTCTATAAGTTGAAGACTAAGATACAAGCATCAATGTTTTATTGCAAAGTTGGAGGTAATTGGCGACGATGGCTGTCCTATCGCTAGTGACAGTCCTGGCTGCCATGTGGACCGTAGGTAAAGGCATGGGTAAAGGCTGCAACCTCTGCCAGTCCCGAAGAATAGCAGCTTTCATCTTTCAAGCCATCCGTACTGCGTTGGCAAACCGGTGGTTACTATTCTCATGCAGCCCAGGCAAGGGTTGATGTCCTGCGTTTGCCTTTCCTTCGAAGACCGTGTAGATGTCTATGCTTCGTAGGAGTTCAAGGTACAGCAGTGGACGTGGGAGTTGTGGGAGGGCTGCCCAGCAATGACCTACACCCTGCAAACCAAGGACGCAAGCTGCAAGGGGCCTTCTTGGGTGAGCTGCAGTCCAATCCTTAGAGTCATAAGACATGATGGAGGTCATAGTCTCTTGTCAGGGAGGAGCTCTGCCCAGACGAAGCCAGTCGTGCTTACGCTGCACATGAAAAGGGGCTGCCCCTCCACTAATCATTCAGTGACTGCCATGGTTATAGCTGGGCCAAGGCAGCTGGTGTCGAGTGTAGGACCGTGGCGCAAGGTCCCCTCCTCGCCGTTCCCGCTAGACCTGATCTTCCCTTCCCCCTCCCCTCCACGCCAGCCTAGCGTGCCTGCTCGTCCCCAACTGTCTCCCAGCAGCACACCACAGCCGGCCAGCCTACCAATCAGCGGGCCCCCTATCCTGCCTCCAGTCCCATCACCACAGGCAGCCACTGAAGCAGCAGCAGCACCGCCCTCCCCCTCAATACCTGCGGCCTCGACATCTCCCATTCCAGCTCCAAGTCCGGCAGCCTGCAAGACAGTGCTAGATGCTGTTCTTGACAACCCCAGCCTTGACATATTAGCTCAGTTGTTGAAGGTGAGGGGCATATCCAGCCGACCCGCTAGCAGCCGCAGCACGTCGCTGCTGGTCTGCCGCTGGCAAGTCCAGTGGCTCACGCGTTGGATGCAGCATGACGCAGCCCAGCACCCTTGTTGTCGAGTGGCTAATGTGTTTCTTGGTTCCCGATTTAGTGGGTCTCTCCCCAGGCAAGCTCAAGCCACTGGCACAGCAGGTGAAGCTGGAAATGGAGCATGAGCTGGAACGAACAGGGTCAATGCCGGATTGCTGTTGCAGGGAAGCGGGTTAGATGCAACGTTGGATGACCCAGGCCTTATTGTCACCACATTTGCTCCCACCGATGCTGGTGGATGCTAAGGTAGTGTTGATGGTGGCAGGCAGGGTGAACAGAAGGTGTTAGCGAGAACTGTACTGACAGGTGCCAAGGTACTAGTAGTATAAGTGTACTATGAGCTTCAGGTACTAGCATGTCCGGACGGACCTCTTTGTATCCAACCAGGTGACCCAAGCTTCCTTGCACTGCAGCAATTCAAGCCCTCCTCCAGTCCCTGGGGCTGACAGTTGAGCAGGCGTCGACCCCAGAGAACCTCGAAACAATCCGAAGTGTAAGTTCAGCTGCCGTCGTCTGCGTGACCTTTACTCCTTGTCATGTGATTTCCCTGGGGGCCGAGATCATTTGTGTCTGGTTGCTATGCAGCTCCTCAAGACCCACGTGGTGCCTGGCTTGGCAGTAAGATCTCGGGACCTGAGCGACGGCCAAGTGCTCCCCACACTCAATGCAGGGGAGACACTCACGGTGAGTGCCAAGCACAGCGCGTTCTATTTCTATCAGACTGCTGCCACCAAAGTGAGGTCTGTACAGGCGCCATATCCTGGCTGTCACAGGTGGAGCCGGTCAGGCTGTGACCGCCCGGTGGGCTGAGACTACTCCTCACTGCTGCTGCTCCTGGCTGCCACAGGTGGACCGCAGCAGCAGCGCTGACAGCGTCAAGGTGAAGCCAAGCCTTGGCCAGGCAGCAACTGTGGTGTCAGCCGACGTGGAGGCATGCAAATCCATCCTGCACATCATTGACAAGGTGCGTGCCAGCGTATTGCATGCATGCGTGGGCATGATAACAACACGGCCGACATGAGGAACACAGCAGACCTGAGGTGGTAAAGTGCTAAGCTTGAGGCCACGGTACACCACCAAGGCTTCTGCTAACTGCTTGGAGATCAGCCATGGCAGCTGTGGGAACCCAAGGGCAGCATGATGCCTTTGTAAACCACCGAGTTCCACGTCAAGTTGATTCCTCCAGATGCCACCTTATGACCATGCGGGACCTTAGCAAAGCACTGCCCCTTGCTGTAGGTTCTGTTGCCTAGCAACGCACTGCCAGGGAGCAAAGCTCCGTAACAGGTGCCTTGCTATGGCAGCGGTGTTCTAGGGAGTGCCGCAAGACAGCCTGCCCCAGGCATCCTGCCAAGGTTGCTTCTTCATCCATTACTAGACTTGCTAGATGAAAGCAGTTGTCTAGCTGACCTTGAGAGTGATGTGGTTCTTTTGCTATGCGGGCATTGGCCAGCCCTGCAGCTTGCCGTTGTAGGGTAGGTTGACCACTGTTGACGACTCACGCAATAACTTGCAAGGCGTGCATTGACAAGTACAATAGCACTCACCACGAACAAAGACTTGTCTGCATAAGCAGGCAGCACAGCCGCACAGCACCGATCCCATCTCGACGCAGTCACGGTATATCATGTGCTGAACTGACAACAAGACATATCAAGCTAGCAAATACTGCAATATGCAACGCAGGGTATATCATGCGTCTGGCAGCGTCATCACATGTACAATACAAAACCATCTCTGCACCTACCCAACATTCGGCAAGTAAAGCAACACATTTCACACGCAGCGTCGCCAGAGCACAACCCACCCAGGGCCGTCACAGCCTATCTCCTGCCAACATGCGTCCCAGGCGTCACTTGAACCGCCACTCGCTACAACCGGTTACACCCATGCTTCCGTCCGATTCTCCGATGGGGTGGGGGGCAGCCGCGATAAATACAAGTCTGCCAGCGTTGTGGGCAGCTCTCGGCGATGTATCTCCCGCCCGAATGGCCAGCTGCAAGCAGAAATGGGGCACGAAAGTGTGTAGCAAGGTTAGACACAGGAAGGGTGGTCATTGCCAACATTAAGGAGACCCGCAGTCAAGATGTTGTAAGGGTAAAGGGGGGTGTGGGTTAAGGGGGGGGGGGGGGGGGTCACTGGCTGGCACAATAAGGGACACCAAGTGCAGAAGAACGGCAAAAGCGGCCAAGAAGACAGCGAATGGCTGGCAGGAAGCACTGACAGATATCCCAGGCGGATATATATGCACCACAGCCACTCGGGCGCGGCATGCACCACGGACTCCCACCTCCCCAAGCTCCGCCAGTGGTACCACTCTCCTCCTTCAACAGCCCCTTGCCAGCAGCCACTCACATGACATATTTGGCCATCTCTATGTTTGTAAGCGCAGTGCCAATATTGATAACCGTCAGCGCCTGAACCAGTGCCGTGGCCAAGTGGGCCAAAACCAGCGCCCACCCAATCAAGACTGCCCATGCAATGTTGGCTGCCATGGTGTAAGGGTGTGCTGGGTTGTTCCAGAAGCCGCTCTGCAGGCAAAGCACACAGGGGATCACTCGAAAGCATGCCAAAGGGGCAGGCTGTGTCACAGACAAAGCAAGGCCTGCAGGGTACCAACTGTCAACGCTGCGCCGACAGTTTTTTAGTTGCTCTGCTCACCAGGGGGTACATGCTAAGCTGTTGGACGACGGGTTCAAGGGTAATGAACCCGTCCAACGCAACGGGAACCAGTCGAATCAAGACTTGCAGTGCGAAGGGGGCAAAGAAGATGGTGGAGGCCATGATCAAGCTGGCAAAGGCATACAGCACGCCCAACCAGAGACCGCCCGTGAAGAACCATAGTACACGCCGTATTGTGAGAATTGGCTCCTGGTTGCCAAAGACAATAAGGCGATCGACGGCATGGCGCAGCTTGCCCCACGTTGAAGAACTAGACATGGTAGTGAAGGTGGAAGCCTTAACAGTTTGAGTTCGTCAGTAATGTGCAAGGTGCTTTAGTCGCTGCACTTGGCAGCGTTGGGGAAGCCACGGTGGCACCGCGCCCCAGGGAGTTGCATCCAGCTTCACCCTCCGTCATGCCCTCCCAGGAAACCGCCTCCCATACATCTGCTATTTGTGCAATCTTATATGTAGAGGCTGGCATTGAGGCGTTCAACTGCTGCCATGCATGCCATGCCATGGTTGCACGGTCACGTAAAAGTTATCTGCTTTGCATCCCTGCACCTGGTACAGGTCCACTGAAAGCTGCAATCACACCCAAATCCAGCCTGCTCTCCTCCGTATTCTGTAGCTACAGAATACGGAGGCTACATGTAGGCCATTCAGGGGACCTGCTCTGCATGCTGGGGAAAGCTTGAGCGCAACTCACAAGCGAATCGAGCACATACGGAAATAGCAAGCAAACAAGATATCTACCACTGCACGCACTTCTGTCATGGCTAAGAACGCTGTAGTGACTCCCTCTCTCGAGTGTACCTGCCTTTGCTAGGGGCTGCGTGTGAGCGCTATGGATGACGACGAGGACTTCGTGGATGATGACTTTCTGGCTGCTGTTGATCAGCTTGTTGCTCAGCACCAGGGGAAGGTGGGCCACCTATGGCTAGTTGCTCATTGTAATCACCAGCAACTGGTATGCCGTCTATGCTAGTCCAGAACTAAACATACCTCGTCACACTTGCAGGGGCAGCAACTCACGCAGCCAGACAGCCCTGGTGCGCGGCCAAGTGCTGCAGCCGCCAGGGCAGCGCCTTCCGGAGTCCAGCAGCAGCATGCACAGCGTCCTGCAGCCCAGCCACCAGCACAGCAGCACCATACACTCCACCACCAGGCACAACAACGCTTGCCTGCACATCAGCCAGCCTTTCCTATCGTGCAGCACCAGCCTGCTCCGCAGCACCCACCACACCTTAATGGAGCCTTTGGGCCTGTTTCAGGCTTGACAAGGCCTTCAAGCGCTGCCCTCCAGCCAGAAGGACAAGGACTCCTTGGGAGCGGCCCCAGCGGGCAAACAGGGTTCCCAATCGGTCGGGTGACCCAGCTAGCAGCTGACCTGCGAGCTCACGAGGGCCCTGCTGGCAGCACAGCACCCGCTGACCTCCAAGCCTTGCTGAGTCAGTTGCAGCAGGAGCGGGGCAGGTAAGTAAGGGATGGTGGGCACAGGGTGTATTTGCTACCGGTACGCATTGAATCGCTGAAGGATATGAGTAGGGGTGGCAGTTGGTGCGAAAGAGAGTTACGGGTTGACTGTGCTGAGAGGGCTGGATGCAAGTAGCTGGATGGAAGTAGGCTCCTGAGCCTTGCCCGGTTGTAGGTGGGTGGGTATCAGGAAAGCCATGCACAGCTTCCTGATGCCCATGGTGTTCTCGCAAAGAACTGAACTGGGGCCTGGAAGGACATGGTTAACCTGAAGCTGTTGCAGGCTCCAGGAGCAGCTGGGCAGCGCAGAGGGCACCAACAAGCTCCTGCGCTCCAACTTAGACCAGGCTGAAAGAGACAGGCAGAGCCTCAGGTGCGCCTGCGTGGGCCTGCTGTGCAAGCGCCAAGCACCTGCGACCTTGTAGGTCCCAAGCTGGCAGCTTGCTGCTTTATGGTGAACTCTAGGAAGTTGTGGCAGGGGTACAATGCTTCTCACTGGGCAGGCTGGTTTTAGGGAATAGCAGGTTCCTCATTAGAAACAGCAGTGCAACATGTCAGTGGTGTGTGAAAGCAAAGTTATGACGACGCAGGCAGCGGCTGCAGCAGCTGGAAGCTCGGTCGCAGCCGAGTGCCAGCACTCAGGCCAGCTTTACGGCGCTGGAGATGCAGCGGCAGCTGGAGACACTCAAGCAGCAGCTCCTTTTCAAGGAGCAGGAGGTGAGGAAAGGGCCGGAAGCCTATTGTTATTGTCAGCAGCTAGTGGGAGCCCTACTGTGAGATCTCCACTGCAGTCCAGTCAAGGGTTGCCAGGGAGGAGTGGGCTGCCTCCAGGCACCAAGTGGGGAGCTGATATTCTGCACATCTATGGCACGGAACCAAGGAGTACCGAGAAGGATGTGGTGCCGGCATGCAATGGCAAGTGGCAGAGGCATGGCAAAGCTGACTTATGCCCAGCCTGCTGCGACAGATGGAGGAACTGAAGCGGCAGCAAAGCGACAAGCTGGAGCGGCTTCGAGAGGCCGAGGCAGCTGTCCAGAGCCTGCAGGCGCAAGTGCTGGCCAGGCAGCAGCAGCAGCAGCAGCAGCAGCAGCAGCAAGATGGCGGCGGTGGGTCTCCAGCCAGTGCTGCTGGCCCGCGCAGCTTTGCATCCTTGAGGCGGCCACTGGCCGAGCAGCAGCAGCCCCAGCGGGCGTCGGGTCAGAAGCGGCGGCAGAGCGCAGCTGGCGAGGCTTCTGCTGGGGCTCCCCAAGCTTCCCTGCCTGCGACTGGGCCGGCTGCGAACCAAGCGGCGGCGGGCAGCACTGCCAACGGCCGTGCTGCACCGCTTTTGGGACCAGCAGTTGTAACTGCTGCAGGGCTGAGCGCAGTGGCCACAGGGGCAGGGCTGGTGACTCGGCTGTGGGCTGTGTGTGGCGACAGCCTAGGAGCTCTCCTGGGGGCAGCTGCCTTCAACAGTTTTGAAACCCGCGCAGCTGCCAGTCCGCCAACTGGCAGCTCACTTGCAGCAACAGGCAGAGCCCTGGGCGGCAGTGAATCTGCACCGACTGCCCTGCTCCTGCGCACACAAGCCAAAGGCCGGGCTGCTGCTGCGCCAGACCCGCTGGCTGGCAGCTTTAAACAGGCGTTTGGGCAACAGCTCCAGCAGGTCGCTGCAGGCTTGCTGCCCGCACCTTGCCTCCTTGACAGCATTGCAGCGATGGCCGCGTCCGTGATTGGCCTTGCCTGCCAGAACGGTGGCAAGCAGGGACTCAGCCCAGTGCCGCCCACTACACCTGGAGGGAAGCATGGGGCCCACTCCAGGCCACAGCTTGCTCAGCCACAGGTGCAGCTGCTCTCAGATGGCCTCCAGGTGCTGCAGCAGCTGCTTGAACACGATGCCTCGTGCCTGTCGGCAGCTGTGGCGTCAGCCAGCGGCACACTGACCTCCCAGCGCCCTCACCAGCAACCAGGGGCAGTGGCAGACTCCCCCAGCATTGCGAGCACTGCCGTTGTCAATGCGACGGCCGAGCTGGGCCGGAGGCTTCAACTGTCCCAGCGGGTCAGCCTATCAGTTGCGGCTGGCAAGGAGCAGGGGAAGCTCCAGCGGTTGCCACCTGCAGCACTGGTGGTTGAACCAGCGCCGCACGCTGTCCCAGGGCAGGCCCTGCCGCAGCTGGACCGCGCCCTACGGCAGCACAGCAGCATCTTTGCTGCCTGGGGTGAGGGGCTGGTTGGGGTGCTGGTGGGGGCCAGCCTACTGGCGGGGCAGCAGCACTTGTGTTTGTTACAGGCAGCCCTCGGGGCAGTGCGGGCACTGACGGCGGGCGTGCCGGCAGGGGGCGGCAGGGAGGCTTTTCAGCCGGTGCTAGGCTCAGGTGGGTCTGGGGCATCATCAGCCTGAGGGAAGTTTGAAGAAGGTTATAAGGTTCGTGGGGGCTGCTGACATACCTCAGGCTGGGGGTGGTGACATAACTTCCATGGTAGCGTCCCAGGGATGTGTGACCTTGTTTGCCCGGTACACAGATGGAAACTCATGGGCGGAAAAGCGGTGGCAGCCAAAGATGACAGAACCAGAAACTTATGCCGCCCTGCCCATGCATGCCCCCTGCCCGTCCCTTTGACAGCTCTGCAAATTGCCTGTTCAACAGGTGCCCTGGAGTCCTTCTTGCGGCCTCCGGCGTTGCGGCAGCCAGCTCTGCAGCTGCTGCACTTGCTGCTGGAGAGCCCAGCACTAACTCAGGCGTTTGAGCAGAGCCTGGCGTCAGCGGGCAGCAGCGGTGCAGGAGACGGGGAGACGCCGGGCGCAGGGGCTGCTACCGATGCCCCTGCTGGGCTGCCTTCAGACCCCTCAGGCGCCGCCTCCGGCCAGCCATCAAGGGACCCTACAGAAGGCAACAGCAAGGTTGGGCTCTCATGTTAAGCTCTCTCGCTTTTACTTGGCTTTCCGTTTCACTCCCCATGTTCTGTTAGCACCGCTTGATACTTAAAGTTGTCTGGGTGGAGGCAGTGGGTTGGCAGACGGTTCTGCCCATGCAGACTTGCATATTGCGTGTCCTTGAGGTATCCGTGGAACAAGCTACCCATGTCTCTCGCCTGGTGGTGGTTTCAGGGTGAGCAGCAGCAGGAAGCCGCGCCCATGCAAGTGGACGTGGAAGATGCCCGGACACAGGCAGCTGGTACCAGTACCCCCTGGTTGGGGGCGCCCTATGTGCTGCGGCGGGCCTTGCAGACCCTGTCACTGGCCTTGCCTGGTAAGCCGCCACCAGTGCAGTGCCAGCAGCAGCAGGCAGTGCCTGCGCATGAGCAGCAGCCGGAGTCTGTAGCTGCAGCACGGGCAGCTGGGGCGTGTGCAACAGCGGCGGCACCCATGCCAGCTGCGGCAGAAGTCCCAGGCACCGCAGCAGAAACTTGGGCTTTGTATGGAGCCCAGCGGCAGGCCCTCAGGTTGGTAGCCATGCTCAGAGAACGGCACAGCTATGGCGTCCTGTCCCACCTGATCCACGGCCATGACGAGGGCGGCACCAGCAGTGGTGGCGCGGGGCTATGCCACCGGCTGGTGCAGCTGCTAAGGTCGGCTTCTGCACAGCGGGAGCCGGGCTGCGCCCCCTCGCCCCTCCTCCCTACCCAGTTCCCCACAGGGCCCCTGGAGCGGTGTGCTGCAGACAGCAGCAGCACGGCAGGGGCTGCGCCGGGTGGGGGCGCCGCTGCTACTTGCGCGGCGCAGCTTGAGTGGCAGCAGCGCCTGCGGCTGGCCCAGGAGGCGCTCACGCTGCTGAGGGGCCTGCTGCTGGACGAAACTGTAGGTGGGTGGCTGCGTAGGGTCCCGGGCGCTGCCATCCAGCTATATATGTGTACGCCTTTGCCGCAGGTAGTGGTTCGTGAAATAATGTGGTCTGACGCTGAGCGGCATGAACTGAAGTTGTGTTTCAGCCGCCTTTGCCGGGAGCATAGCAGCCGCTGGGCGGCTGAAGCTGGCATGGTAGATGCTGATAGGAGGCCAGCATGGCGTTAAGGTGGTGCGTCCTACCTGCTGTCAGCCCATCGTTCCTTTCCAGCATGCTTGCTTGACGCTGTTTGTTGTCCGCTGCAGGCGGGCACGTGCTGGAAGAGCTTGTGTCGCCCCCCGCCTCCTGCCGCCTGTGGCTCGCCACACTCAGCCGCCTATCACGGCTGGAGCCGCCCCCTCAGCACCCCCACGCTGTGGCTGCTGCGTCCCTCCCGCTTGCGCCCTGGGCGCAGGCCATTGGCAGCAGCAGCAGCGTGGCGGGCGGCTGCATCAACCCTGGGGCAGGCAGCGGGCCGCTGTGCTGCTGCAGCGTGGAGGACGTGGCGTACATGGCGCGCAGCATGAGGCACAGGGTGCTGCACCGGCTGGGAGAGCAGCAGCAGTAGGGCCAGGCTGGGCTGGACGAGGTGTTGCAGGTCCGCGGCTGCGTCTTCATATAGGTAGTGAGTTCAGGGGATAGGTAGCTGTGAACTGCCAGCTCTAGCTGTGAGGTATAGGCTTTGGGTGCTGGCCTGAGCTTGTTGTAGTGGCGGGTGGTGCGGCCGCAGAGAAGGGTGGGAGAAGACCTGCCGACCTACCATTGGTCGTGAACGACTGATTTTCCTTCACAGGAGCCTAATGCCAGTTTCATAGAGGTATAATTACCAAGTTCTCCACTTGTTCACTTTAGTCATGTGTACTTCGCTTTGCTTGGCTCCCAGCACTGCAGTGACTCATTACCGGTGCTTTGACACCTCTAAGTGCACACCGGTACACTACACCTAAGCAGAAATATTTTGAAACCACATGCAGACTCAGCTATATGTTAAACCTAATGGGCTCATCTACATGTCACCAGCAAGTGCAATCTAGCAGGTGTGACCTACCCTTGGGTGCGGCGTCTGTACTACAGCAACTCAACAGCACACGTCCCAAGACCCCCATGTTGTGCACCCCGTCTCAGTTGTAAGCTCATGCAACCCTTCAACAAAGAACGAGTCTTCAATGGTAAGGGACCACAGTTCCACCTTGCACTCGCAGAGGCGTGAAGAGTCAACTCAAGGCGTGACATATTGCGTGCACATAGCTCCCCCCAGCTTGCTAGTCCCCGCCTCATTTTTTCTTGGCCCTCTTGGTGCGATTGGCCACACCAGCAGCTGCCTCCTCGTCTTTCGCTGGGTCCGTCTTGCCGCGCTTTGCATGCCCCCCGGCCTTGCTGCCCTTGGCGCCCTTACTGCCACCTCCTTTCCCTCCCTGTCTTCTCCGCCCTTGGCTGCTTGGCCCTGCGGCTCCCTCCCCTCCCTGCACCCCCTCCCCATCCCGCTGACCCTGTTCACCCACAGGTGGGCCAGCTGCAGCCAGCGCTGACGCGGCCGCCTGTGCTGCAAGGCCCTCCGCTGCACCGCCCTCCCCCTGCTGCCACGCCTGGCGCCGCTGGCTTGCCTGTGGCTGTTGCGGCTTGCCGCCGTCAACCCCGCCGGGCTCCTTAGTGAAGTCGACCACCACCAGGGACCCCCTGGGCCCCTCAGGGTACCCTTCCCGCCCGGCAACCGCCACCACCAGGTAGTGGCCAGCAGAGTGCACGGCCTCCACCACCCCGGCTATGGGGATGGTCTTGTAGCGCAGCCCTGTGGTGCTGTCGATGCAGACGACAGCCCGCGGGGCCAGCGGCGCACGGCTGCCCCCGCCGCCGCTGCCCTCCACCACCCTGCAAGCAAAGGCCAGCGGGTCGGTGGGTGGGGCAGGGCTCAGTCCAGGCCTAGCAGGCCTACCAGGCAACCAGAACACAAATGATGCAGGCAGCAGGTGTCAGGCGCGCTAAAAGAAAGCAAGAAGGAGCCTTGAAGGTAGGAAAAGTATGGACTGATGTTTTGGGACGTGCATGGAGCAGCCGACTACGAAGTCCCACCCAGGCCACCGTTGCAAGGCTGTGTAAGCTTACACACTCGGGGCCAAGCAACCTAGCTCACGGAGGCGGTGCTGTAACTGACGCTTCCCCGGACCAAAACCGCAGGCATGGACCAACCAGTACCACAGCCCAGGCGCACCTTCTGCTGGCAGCACGGCTGCCGCCCGGCCCTCCACTGGTGGGACCCAGCCCTTCAAGGTAGGTCCCCCTATCCTTCTCCTGCAGCCCAGCCACCCACCACTGTGCTCATGGGTTGTCTTTCCCGCGGGCCGTGGCGCTGCCACCTGCAGGCTGCCCCTCCACCTTGCCTGGTGCATGCACCTTCGCCCCCCGCGCCCCCCCCCTCTTGGCCAACCGGGGGTCACAAGAAACCCAGCAGGGCATGTCCCCATAGGCTTCTGAGCTGGCCCCTGAGCACACGCACCCCTGCAGCACACACCACCGGTGGCTCGGCACGGCCCTGCCAGCGGCCAGGACTGGCAAGGCACAAGCAGGCCGGCCCTGCAGCACCCCCTCCACCCACCAGCTTGAGCAGCTTGGCCACCGCGGGACAGCTGGAGTCGCCGATGGTGAAGACTGCCGAGGCATCCTGGGGGTACTCCACGATGACCGGCTCCTGGGGGGAGCCGCCCCGGTAGGTGGCGCGCCCCGCGGTCAGGGTGGCAGTCGCGCCCGGCAGGGAGGGCCGCAGGTCGGTGTGGGCCTGGACAATGTAGTTCTGGTTGGCAAAGCCGCCCTGGGGACTTGCAGCCATGTGGTTGTCAAAGCCGGGGAAGCGACCGTCCCCTGCGCACAAGCAGCCGGCGCCCCACCGCTACTCTAGGCACGATCTTGCGGGGTTGCCGGGCGCCGAGGCTTGACTATCTCACCGTGCACAACTCGCAAATCAAGCCCAGTGCTGGCAAGCCGCACCTTGCATCCAGCCCATGGCAACCACTGCTGTTGCTCCCTATCCGCACTTGCTGCCACCGTCACCGCTGCAAAGAAGCCCTACTGGCATGGGCACCCTGCTGGGAGCCGGAGTGCGCATTGCTGTGTGCCTTCTATTCTTGCATTCCATAGCAAATTAAGCGAGCCACAAGAGCGTGGAGCTGATGTCAGCACCCTCAACATGCTCCTCGTATCCATGGGGGGTTCAGCTGGCACATGTGTGACAACCCAGGGAGGCACGTTACGCTGCATGCGCTTTGCGCCTCTCTCTCACCTGAGGCCAGCCGCGTCCCCAGCAGCCGCAGGTGCTCCCCGGCGGTGGGCCGCCGGAAGTCCGTGATAAACAGGCTGCTACACGAGTCTGCACCACCACCACCACCACCACCACCATGTACGGCGCAGGTAAAGGAAACACGCTCGGACAGAAACAAACAAGGCAATGGCTAGCCAAGGACACACAGAACCGATCTTGTCACCCAAACAGTGCCTCCCACAACCCGAGTAACCTCGCAGCCCGGTTCTGGTGGCTGTATGGCTCTCGCAGGTGGAGTTGAGGGCCTGTCCCTGCAGGCCCACTCGCCCACCCCGGGGTACTCCTGGCACATCCCAACTGCAGGGCTTGGCACCCCTGGAGCCCCAGCAGAGTCAATTGAAGCCCTGCTCTGTGAGAGCCTAAGTCTAGGGTACCAGCGCTATGCCACCGACCAGGCCGCCGTGCATCCCCCACCGGTGGGATCCAGCACTGCTCCATAGTGCAGCCGCCGCAGCCCCAGCTTAGCGAAGCACAGCGGCACGTGCAGCCACGGCGGCTGGCCAAAGCGCTTACCCAGGTAGAAGGCGGCCCCATGGGACATGGGCAGGGGCCAGCTGAAGGCCCCCACATCCAGGGGGCCCCACTCGTTGGTGGGCACGGGCACGCCTGCGCCAGTCGGCCCAAACAACCCACACGTCTTTGGATGTGCGGTGGAGGGGAGACAGCCGTGCCAGGAGACCCTCCGACCAGTGCACCCGCCAGGCAAGCCAAAGCAGAGATCATAGAGGACCAGAGGGGCGGCGCGCGAGTATCACCACGCCCGCCAAGTAGGCACAGAGCATCGTCCACACCCCAGCGGGCATGGAGGCCAGGAGACCCATCATGTGAGGCTGGCGGCAGGCAGGGTACCGTAATTCGGCTAGGCTTTAGCAGCCAGCTGGGCCACAGGCCTGCCTGCCTCCTAGACCAACACATGAAGAGCTGTACAGGTCAAAGAGGCAAGTAGTTGGCCGCCCTTGGGCAGGGCAAGGCTGGGCAGGGCAGGGGGCTGGCGGCCTCATCCCAAAAGACCCAGGGTAGGGGGCAGCCTAGATGCCACCTAGGTGCACCTTGAACCTTTGATACTGCTCACCCCTCCACGCTGCCATGCTAACCACCATGACGGGCTCGCCGGTGAGGGTGAGCAGGGTGACGCACTCCACGCCCACCACCAGGATGCGGCCGCCCTGCGTGGACACGCTGATGTCAACCACCGGCTCCTGCACAGCATCAAGTGTGTGTGTGTG
>BBXU01001045.1:0-10679 GCA_001598975.1 Parachlorella kessleri | reverse complement strand
CGCTGGCTTCCACCTTCTGGAGGAGCGCCTGCCAGTCAGCTGATGGTGGCTGCGTGCCGCTGTTGAGGGTAATGCCTAGGCCTTCAGCGGTGTGGACCACTTCAAGGCCATGGATGGTAGGAGGGAGGAAAGGAGGGGAGGCGCCAATGGGTAGCAGCTTGGTCTTTGTCGGGTTGAGGTGCTGGCCCGACGCTGACGCAAAGGTGCGCATGGCGGCTAGGAAGGCGCCCACCCGCTGGCAGGTTGCTGCTATGCTGCCCCCCTCCAGAAATGCCTCCGTGTCATCAGCATACTGAGAGGCGGGGAGCTGCTGCCCGCCGGCTGAGACGCCTACGCCCTTGGCTTTTAGAAAGCACAGGAGCGCTAGCGCTACAAAGAGGTAGAGCAAGGGGGCCAGGGGGCAGCCCTGCCGGACGCCTGCTAGGAAGCGCACTGGCGAGGACATGCACTCGTTGACGAGGGCGGCGGCGCGGGTGTTGGTGAGGAGGAGGCTCACCCAGCTGAGGAAGCCTGCGCCGGCCCCTAGGCGCTCTAGGATTGCCAGCAGGAACTTGCGGTCCACAGTGTCATACGCTTTGCGAAAGTCGCAGAACACTGCCAGGGCCCACCTTGACTCGCTGGCTAGCAGGTGCGGCAAGAGCTGCAGGAGGTGGATGGACTCGCCGATGCTGCGCCCCTTGATGAAGGCCGTCTGCTCTGGCCCCACCGCCTTGGAGAGGTGGGGGGCTAGGCGGTTGGCCAGCACCTTGGCTAGCAGGCGGTAGTCAGTGTTGAGGAGGGTGATGGGGCGGTAGTTGGCTGGGTCGGCTCGGTCACCTGCCTTGTGTAGCACGGTGATGAGACCGTCGTGGAAGCCGCGCGGCAGCTGGTCTGTGGTGCCAATGGCTGAGTAGAGCCGTGCTAGCAGGGCGGGGAGGAGGGGGGACTTGCGGTACAGCTCCAGTGTGAGGGTGTCCAAGCCTGGGGCTGTGCCAGCGCGCGAGCGCCGCATGGCCTGGCGCACCTCCCCCACTGTCACTGCGCTCAACCCCAGCTGCTCTGCGGCTGAGGCTAGGGGCTGGTCGGTGGGGAGGTGGGACAGGACCTCCTGCTGTGCAGCTGGGTCTGTGGCCGGCTGGGCTGAGATGCGCGCCCAGTATTTTGCTGTGAGCTGAGCACAGGCGCTGGGGCTAGTGGTGAGGGAGCCGTTGGGAGCACGCAAAGCGGGGACGCCCTGTGCTGCCGTAGGCCGTTTGAGTTGCGCTGTAATGAGAGGGCTGGGCCGCTCGCCATTGTGTAGCCACCGCCGGCGTTGCGCCATGGAGGCATCGGCCAGCTCGGCTGCCACTGCTGCTGTGAGTCGGCTCCGGGTAGCTAGGAGGTCGGGGAGGGCAGCTAGGCCTTCGTCCCCTTCCACCCGCTCCACCTGGCTGCGGAGCTCCTGTGCAACTGCTGTGCTGCGCTGCAAGCCCAGCCCCCGGGCCTCCTTGTTGAGGGCTTTGCACACAGCGGCCAGTCTGCGTTTGAACCCAGGCCACCAAGCTAGCAGGGCAGCAGGGTCGACGGGGGCAGTGGCTGACAGCGCCTCCACCCTCACCTGGAACTGCTGCAACAGCTGTTGGTGGGCGGCAAAGTGCAGGCGCACCCGGCGTGTGTGCTTTGAGGCGGCGTGTTGGGTGGTGGTGGGGAGGAGCTGGAGAGTGACCAATTCTACCAGCCTGCTGGCGTGGCAACTCTCCCGCCCTTGCTTTGTTCCCCTACAGAACTCAAATGGACACCTACCGGTTATACTTCGCTGTAGGAACGTGTGCCCAAGTGTTTCTTGCACCGACGTAGGCTGTCTTTAACCTTGGAACCCCTACCTGATCAGTTGAACTTCTTGGCATGTCCGCTGGGTGTTTAACGCTGGGCCGAAGCCTGATATCGAAGGCTAACTGGCTGGCGGACACAGCGGAGGAGGAGCAGCTCTCTGTCATTGAGGACCCACGTGTAATAAGCAGCGAGAACTCGGTTTATGAGGGACTTGCAGCACATGCAACCCCCTTCATCACCACTCTAGACGAGGTAGGGCCTCGCGGGGTGCCGGCGGAAGGCAACCGTGCGCCTGGTCACAAGGTTCCACACGACATGCCCCCCCTTGCAGCGCCCACGTGCTCACTGGTGGTAGAAAGCCTCAAACGCTTTGTGTCGTAGCAGCAACTTAGCACCGTGCCTTACCACCCATGGTGGGGGCTGTGTGCAGGCTACCGTCCATGTAGGGGCGATGCTGCCCTTTGCCTGCCGGGGCCCCCCTTTTGTGCGTTTGAGGGCCTTTGAGGACACCACAGGTACCTTTGTTCGCTGCAAGAAACCCTGCGCAGGTCTTGCCAGGCTGCGGCCTTTCTGCAAGATGCAGGATGCTATTGGTAGCCGGGAGTTCACTCATGGTACTGCAGGGGAGTGGGGTACCTGAGAGGGGTCAGCTGGCAGGACTGCCCAAAGCGTGCCCCTCACCGTATATGAGGTCCACAGAGCATCTGTAAACACCTGCTGGCTTTGGTGTTGAACCCGCCCCTTTGCCTGCCGGGCAGGGTTTGGCTGGCGGGAGTGCAAAGCAGTGTTTGACGATGCGCGGCGGGTGGAGAACAGGGTGGAGCGCATGGTATCTGATGCCGATCCGGCAGCAGCGGAGAGGCGGATCTTGCAGCGGCTGGCGGCATCGCGGCTGGAGGTAGTGAGCCCAAAGGGCAAGGGTGGCGGCAACAGCCAGGTGTGGGACCCGCTGGGGGGGCACGCGCTTGTGCTGTCCGCATGGGTGGAGCAGGCTGCGCTGCCGGGGCTGTGACCCCGCAGTGTAGACAAGCAGGGATGTTAATTGAGCGGTTCATAGAAGAACCCAGAGGCTGGGGTGCAGCGGTGGACCGAACGGTGCCAGCAGGAGGAGCAGGGGAGAGTTACTGAGGGGGCGGCCGTAGATATACCGCGAGGGCTGCCACCCCTGCAAGGTCTTGGGAGCGCCGGTGTCCTGTGGGGCCAAAATTGCCTGGCTTGGGGTTGAGGTGACAGGGGCCAACCAGTGACTGATCATAACCCCTTGGCCGCCTACTACTACTATCGCCCACTGCATTCACCCTCCCCTCCAGCCTTTTTGTGCATGCACGCCCACCTGCCGGCCGGCCATGCGTGCGTGCGTGCATGCTTGCAGTTTGAGGCGGTGTCGATGGCGCTGTGGGGCACCCCGCTGTACCACCCGCTGCTGCGCCAGCTGGCGGTAGCCTACATGCGCGCCAGCCCCGAGGAGTACGCGGTCTTCCTGGGAGAAGACCTGGACGCGTACCTCAAGTGAGTCGGGCGGGAGTGTCGTAGGGGGTTTTGCTGAGAGGGAGGCCGTGTTGTGCTGGTGCGGTGCGGTGCCGGTGAACGACTCTTCGATGCCCAGCTTGCGAGGATCCTTTGCTGGGCAGGCCAAAAGGGCAGGCTGCCTGGGCAGTGGCTCTTGTGGGGAAGGGGTGTAGTGGGACGTTGAGCTTCTCACCCTTCATGGGTGCGACTTCTGGCTGCTGCTGATGCCCATTCTGGCCTCTGCGCGTGTGGGCTGAAATTGCGGCCGTGCATGAAGCTCTGTTAGGCTACCGGGCTATCGGAGGTAGAGAAGGCCATGTTCAGACTTGAGATTTGTCGGGTACGGAGTTTGGTGTGTTTGACACCCCCATCGCCCAACATGGGCTGATTTGCTGCGTGGCTACAGAGCCATGGCGCGGCCAGGTGTGGCGGGGGATGAGCTCACGCTGCGCGCCGTGGCTGACCATTTTGGTATCGTAGTCAACCTAGTCACGGCCGATAGCTTCATGTGGTGAGCATGCTGGGGGGCAGAGAAGAAGGAAGGGGGGGGGGGGGGGCGCGCGCAATGCTCCTAGCTGGAGTTATCGTCCATGCGTGCCAGATGGTCTTGCAGTAGGTCAGACTGAGACTGTTGCTCCGAATTGCTGCGGTCCCGCTGAGATCATGCTTTCGAGGCAGCCTTCAGCAACCTCCTGGGCAGCTTGGCCTTGTCTGCATGCGTGTGCTGCACCTAGCAATGCCCGCAGTGCGGGTAGGGGGCATGGCTTGCAGCTGACAGCTGCTCATGCTATAATGAGCCTGGGTGACCGCCACTGCTGCCCCAGGTTCCTGCGGTACGCGCCCAAGGTGACCAAGAGCCAGCGAGAGGTCTTCCTGGCTCACGTAGCGCCCTACGTCTACCTGCCCATCAGGTGAGGGTGGGTGGGGGGCCCTGCATCGTTGAATGTTGGCTAGCTCGCCATGCGGCATCCAGCCCGCCCGCCAAGGAAAGACTAGTGGAAGTTGCGTGTGTGCTATGCTGGTGGCTAGGCGGCGTGTGCTGGGCCGAAGGGGGGGGGGGTTGGTTAGCGCGCTGTTGCCTGGGGTATTAGTCGCCATGCACGAGAGCCATGGTGGGCTGGCAGGGACATTGACCCTTGGGGGCTTAATGGCTTGCATTCAGGGTGCGGACTCTGCAACATTGTATGGCGGTTGGACTGGGAGGTGCAGGTGCAGGCAAGGGCTTGGCTGCTCAGAAGGAGGGCTTGGCTGTGGGGTGTCAGTCAGGTTTAGGTAATAAGCAAAGCCGGGCTGATGGCGCTGCTCCCTAGGGTGTCACTGCGTTGCTTACTGCAGGCGACGGTCGCCCATGACCATGCTGCGGCTGAACCTGGCGTGGAGCGGCGACAAGGCAGCGCGGCAGGCACAGCAGGCGCAGCAGCAACAGCAGCAGCAGCCCCTGACCCCGCCCACCCCGGAGCGGGCACAGCGCAGCAACTCGTCGCTCTTCTAGCAGCTGCCGTTTTCGCGGCAGTGACAGCACACATGTAGGCTATAATTGGGTTTCCACTCATTGGCTTCCGCCCCACCATTAAGGGAGCTGCTGACGATGACAGTGTATGCACTTCTGTGGTTGGGTAGGGGGGGTGGGAGCAAAGAGGATCTTTCTTATTTGGGAGAGGCCACTGACGTGCTGTCAGTGCGCCTGCCCGAGTGTTGTACATGCTTCTTTCAGGCTCTAGTTGACCCCGCAGGTGCATTTCGTTGTAGCGGGGGACTACTCCCCAACTTTGTACAGCCAGGCTGCATATAGTCGGAAGTGCAGCTGTAATCTATTTGTTTTGTTTGTATGCCCCAGGTGCTGGGGGCCTGCGGTTCATAAACCCCCACGGCTTGCCTTGCTCGTCCTGCTGTTGCTTGCTGGCACCTTCTATGCTGCCCTCGTGGAACCTCCTTGATTGACTGCTTGTTGGCTTCGAGAACTGCTTGCAGAATACAGACTTGGGTTCTGCTTCTGGGCCCTTCTAACAGTGACGCCGCCCTTGCCTCGCATGTTTGAAATTGTCTGTCTGCATTCAGTGAGCGGTAAAGGTCGGCGTGAGAGCTGGTTTGCACTGTGTGTTAGCAGGAGTCTTTCATCCCTTGGCGACGGCGGCCCATACAAGCGTCAGTTCTTGCAATGCAATGACAGGCGTCCCAGAGAAAGTCATTCAGGGCCTGCAACCAGAACCTATCCCAAGCTGCCGCTGGTGCACCTTGCAGTACGCTGGGTGGAGCCTTTGCAATGCCAGACGACTACCGCCATCCAATCCTATCAGCGCTCTCAGAGCGTGCGAAAGAGTGCTACCGTCACTATCTTACACGGCATGGAAGATTATGGTATGCTGGCAGTGCTGCTTGCATATAACATGCTTAAACCAACCTTCCACTGCCACCATGCTCAGGACATGCCGGCGGCGGCTGTTGGAGGTACAACAAGCTGCAGCCAATCAGTTGCTAGTAGTACCCACTACCCTCCACTTGCTCTCAGCCCCAGCACTCTCGCTTACAGTCAGCAAGCAAGCACCCACAGCCGCTGACTAACCATCACCCCATGGTTGCCAGCCGCCGTCGCTGGAGGAACCAGTCTGAGTACTGCGCCAGCCTGCCCGCGGCGATGGCCTTGCGCAGCTCCTCAAACCAGCGCTGGTAGTGGTAGCTGTTGTGGACCTCCAGCAAGACCTGCACCCCACCAGCGCCCAGCTCAACCCAACTATCAATCCTGCATCAAACCCTGTCAGCCCAGTATACCCGTAACTCCTCTCTCATCGCACTACCTGCCACCCTTAATAAATTCATATAGACCCGTGACCCCTGCATAGACCCTGTCAGCCCAGTATAAGCGTTCCTCCTCTTTGATTGCATCACCTGCCACCCTTGGTAAATACAGTATACCCATACCTCCTCTCTGATCGCAATCCCTGCCACCCTAAATAAATACAGCGATCTCCAGGAAGTTTAAACGGCATCCCAGAGTCCTGCGGCCCTGCCAGGCCAGCTCGGCTCACTGGCAGGTTGAACTACTTAACACCATGAAAGCTGTATGTTGCTGGAGAGGGACTTCTTGTTCCGTTGACCGTCGTGGGCAGAGGCATACTTGTTTAAACCTCCAGGCAAACAACCCTGTATAACTTGCAATTTTGTCAAGCTGCCTCCAGATGAACTACACAACCCCCTCAACTGCGCCCTGCCTCGTAAGCATTCAACTACATCGCTTATGGTCCTACAACCAGCCCCTGGAGAATATATCCCCTGCCACCATGTCGGCCTCCCAGGGACTGGCAAGGTCGCTCGCTGTCATCTTCCCTTGGTGTGACCATCTTGGAGACCAGCGACCCACTCTCCCTTCCCAGCACCCACCTGTGCCAGCATCTCATGGGTGTGGAGCAAGTGGTGCACGTACGCCCGCGTGTGGTGGCGGCAGGCGAAGCAGCCGCAGCCAGGCACGAGCGGCCGCGAGTCAGCCCGGTACACCAAGGCCCACAGGTTGAGCTTGGTGTCATCGCCGCCACCACCAGCGCCCTCTGCACAACTGTCGCTGCAGCTGCTGCCATTCTGGGTTTTGTTGCTCGCAGAGCCTGGGCCTAGGGATGGTGTGTTGTCCACCGCAGCTGAGGCGGCGGCTGGTTGTTGCTGCAGGGTCGATGTAGTTGGACCATCGGCGGCGGCTGGGGGCGGTGACAGTGGGAAGCCGAGGGCGTACCCGCCGCTGGTCACCTGTGTTAGGTAACCCATGTCAAACAGGTCTATCCCCTGCACATAGCAGGAAGAGTTGCTGGGGTAGCGCCAGATAACCGTGATCAAGAAAACGTGGCCAGGAACAGCGTTACGAGGAGTGAAAGAGGACAGGCAACTGACCACACATGCGGATGGCAGCCGGCCTGCTCTGCAGTCCTAAGTACGGCTGTGTCAGCAACAGGCTGGTGGCTAGCCACAGGGAACAGCCCAGCTTGCAGGCACACAGCAGAGGAGGCAGCACTGTCCAAGCCAGGAAGCTAGCCTTGGGTGGGTAAACGTTTTGTCTGTTTAGCTCTATCAAACCCGCAGCCAGCACCTTTGCTACACAGGAGCTGAATAATGGCGAGCATTTACCTGGGCCACAGCTTCTAACACCTCCTCGGGTGTGCCTAGTCCGGCCACAAGACGCGGCTTGCTGCCAGGCAGCCCGCCCACCACTGCGTGCAGTATCTCGTGCCGCTGGTTTGGTGATTCCCCCGTCCCAAGGCCCCCAATGGCGTACCCAGCCACGTCAGGCTCTGCTGCCACGGCTGCAGCACACCGCTCGCGCTCTGGCAGATACTGCCCCCCCTGCAGGCACACGTGGACGAGCAGGACAAGCAGGACGCATATCTGCTTGGGGGTTTGTTTGATGCCCCGTAAGGTAGCCCATGAACTGCCAAGGGCGGATGCACAGAGGCGGAACGCTACGAGGGAGGTGTCGCACTTTGAACGCAAGGCCCTGGAGACATCCCGCCTAACCCCAGCAGATCGCGCTCAACGGCAGGCTTCACATGGTGCACCACCGCTCCCACACTGGATTCCACTCTTCACCTGCACCGCCGCAAAGAGCGCAGACCGCTGCAGTGATGCATCCACCTCCCGCAGCCGCAAGCACTCTCGCAGCCAGGCTAATGTCCGCGTGACGGAGGCTGCTGCCCGCTGCTGCTTGCTATCGCAGGGCACGTCGTCGCTGAGGGCCACAAATATGTCTGGTAGGAGGGCGCTCACTGCGGCCATGTACTGCACAAGGAGCCAAGCACCTGCTCTTTACAGTGTGCAGGCAACTCATGCAAGCACACCAAGCTCATGTTGAAGGCGACAGCGCTGTGAAGGGTTGGAACCCTGGCAGGTCAACGTCAGGTTGAAGGGTGTTGTGTCGGCTGCAGTGGCCAAGGACGACAATGCATACAGACCTCTGCAGGAGTCACTGTGCTGCCACCGCTGTGAGTCACGATTGAGGCCCACTGATCAGTGGCCTGCCGCAGCGCCCCGCTGTATTCATAGCTGGTGGGGTCGCGCGCTGTTGCAACCACTACGAGGTTGCTGGCTGGTAGCCCCAGGAATTGCCGACCGCTGCCGCCATACTGTGCTAAGGTTGCTGGGTCCGGGTGCTTTAGGCTGCAGTCAAGAAACAACTGGTCAACGTGGCACTCAGGCTCATGTCAGGCTCCCCAGGCAGGGTTCCCGGAAGCCTGGGGCTGCCCTCTCACAAGTGTAGCACGTCCAGCTGAACCGCCTGTGGGCGAATGCTCTCCAATAGGTCAGCACTAAGGTTTAAGGCTCCGCCCCTGCGCGTATATATAAGCCACCCAGGAGTGTCGATGGTCCCGTTTGGGGTGGTAAGCTTGCCCACCCGGGCTGCGCCGTCTTCAAAGTTTATGGTGAACATTAGAATGCAGTAGCACGGCACGGCTGATCGGAAATTGAGTCTTGGGCCGTCAGCGCGCAGCGTGATATGAAAGCTTTGCTGCCACATCACCAAGCTGGTATACTCTCCCAGCTGGCCCATGTGCCTGGCTCCTCGTGCCATCCCACAGGCACTCCTCAACCCCTTGATCCAGCTCTAGGCCGTGCCTATGTGAGTCTTCGGGCCAGTCAATGTCATGACATGTCACGTGTGCTTTACTATTTATTGAACCGCCTAGAGCTAGCATTGACGGTGTCACCAAGCGGCTGATTATGAGGTGTCGGAAAGTCAACTCTGCTGACGTGGCTTTGCAAATGTATCGTTCGCTGCGTCAGCTGAGACAAATCAACCAATCTCCTTGTCAGGCCGTTTTCTCTTTAATCATTGACTGCTCTGCCTCAGCAGCAAGTACGCCTGGCTACCTCGAGCACTAGCAATCATGGCCGAGCGCCGCATTGCAGCCCTGGCCAGGCACATGGGACAAGTGTCTGTAACCAGGAACGAGCTTTCCCGCAACGAAACCAGCGCAACGGAGGCGACCTCTGTGGACGCCCCCCAGATGTATCGGTTCCTGACTCGGGATAACCTGAAGCTGAGGCAGCAGATTTTCGAGTTTCTGAAGGCAAGAACCGTCTTGACGTGCTCCACCTTTACTGCCTTGGCCTTGCCTGCTCCAGCTGTGCACCGTGCTTGTGGTGTTTACACAGAGGCACGCTGGACCTCATCAGTTGCAGAGGCAGGTTGGGTCGTTGCCCTGGCCGTGATCTTGTGCCTCAGTTTCTCCCTGCTGTCGCATACAACAGGACCCCATGTACCAGCCTGACTACTACCTGGACCTTGCGGGGTTCCGAGCACTGACCAGCCGCCGCATGAAGAAGTTTGTGGACCAGAAGTTCTTTTCGGTGTTCGACTACACTCGGGGTGAGGACACGTTGCACACCACCACGTGGGGCCTGAGAGCAAGCGTGCATCGGGATTTGACTAGTGGGGGGCCAAACCCTTGGTGGTGTGGCTAATGACGTGCTCTCAGTGAGGGTGCCAGTGACTGTGGCTAGTTTAATATTCGCAATAATGGCGTGACGTGCGCTTCTTCTGGCTGCAGAGCCGCTGAAGTTCATGGCGGCCTTGGAGTGCCTCGCCTTCTGCGACTACTCCCTGGTAGGCACGGCACTGCTGCGATGTTCCCTCGCATTTGGAACCTTCATGGGGTCTGGGCGGGGGCAGGCTATGCAGCTCCTGTTGCCTAGGTTGTGGCCACAGCTCCGCTCCTGGAAGGCTGGCATGCTGGCAGCTGCTCCCATGAAGGCAAGGTGACTTCAGGCCTTCAGGGGGCTTGCAATCCCAGAGGCTTGCGACACACCCGTCTACCCGCACGCTGCCTGGCTGCACAGCCACATGCGCATCACTGAGTTCCCAGTTCCAGTGGTTCGCCTCCTTTCCCACACCATTGGGTTCACCATGGCAAGCTTCAACACTCCTTCCCCCTGCAGGCCATCAAAGACGGAGTGCACTTCACGCTTTGCGGCGGCACAGTTGCCAAGCTGGGCACGGAGAAGCATCATAGGTATGGGCCCAGTAGAACCAGCAGCTGACAATCTATTGTGTCCTTGCTCAGGCAGTTGTGCTCGCCTGTGGTACCTGTGATCCCCTCAGCAGCTGGAAGTGTTTGGAATCCCAGGCGGGGTATGTGGCCTGTTGATGTGCCTACTGCAGGGTGCTGCTGCATACCTGGCACTGTTGCTCGGCTGCTCAGCAAGTCCCCGTGCCCAGCCTGGGTAGTTTGGGGTGACTGCAGGGAGATCCTGCCCCGCATGGACACCCTGGACTTGCCCGGCTGCTTTGCCATGACGGAGCTGGGCCACGGCTCAAATGTGATGGGCATTGAGACCAGGGTATGAAAGGGAGTTTGGCAGGCTTTCGTCCCCCACCTCATGTGGTGCATGCTGTACGGACC
>BBXU01001044.1:0-17761 GCA_001598975.1 Parachlorella kessleri | reverse complement strand
GGGGGGGCGGACTCAGTACTGAAGGGCATGTGTACCCCGTCTTTTATAATGTCCTATCGCCTCCCGTGCACTTCGTACGCAGGGGGTTGTTTGTGTCTGCATGGCTTGTGGCACCGCCACTTGCCCTGGCGAAACTCACGTGTACAGTCAACGAGGGTGTATCATCCATGTGTGCGTCCTGGTCGCATTGTAGTACGCTTCCTGTCAGACTATATACCTGGGGTGGGCCGCTGCGGGTGCTGCAGGCGGTGTATGACCCCACGTCCCAGGAGTTTGTCCTCCACACGCCCAGCAACGAGGCCTCTAAGGTAGGCACAAGCGCACCCTTACGACTCGCTGTTCTAAGAGCTGACCGACGCATGTGGGTAGGGAGGGTGTCTGTGTGTGTGTGGGTGGGGGGGGGGTTGGTAAAAAGAGGGGCCATGGGAGCTCTGTGGACGAGAGGGATGGTGTATTTCCCTGCAGCTCTGGATTGGCTGGAAAGCATTAGCACAGGTTTCACGCTGGCACCTTCTGCTTGGAAATCACTGCCCTCCTTGGCTTGCAAGCACTGCTGCGCGGACTGGCCCCCTCTGCAGTATTGGATTGGCGGGGCTGCCCAGACCGCCAAGGTCAGCGCGGTGTTTGCCCAGCTGACGGTGGACGGCAAGTGGGAGGGGCCGCATGTGTTCATGGTGCGCCTGCGGGACGACCAGGGCCGCGTCAGCCCAGGTGTGGATTGTCATGGTGTAAGAACACCTGACCAGGATACGCCTAGAGCTGAGCATATGATCATTCCTTCATCTCTTCCTGGGGGTTAGAAAAGCTGCTGGCATGTCGCGTGTCCTGGGTGTACTGCCACACCAGGGCAGCGCATAAGCAGGTTCTTGGACATGCACCAGTTGTTTTGAATTTTGAGCGCACAATTCTGTATGTGAGGGTGAGGGACGGGGTACCATCGCAGGCAGGGTGATTGGATGGAGCATTCCTGGCAGGCAGGGAGGGGCCTTGAGAGTTTGGCAGTGGGTGTGCGCTTTTGGCAGCATGGCAATGCTGCCTTGTTGTCTGCAGGTGTGCGCATCAGCGACCACGGGGCTAAGCAGGTGGGTCTGTGAGAGTTGAAGTGATGTGGTCAGCCCTGCTCACACCTGCCATCAGTGCAAAATAGGACTTCCCTAAATAGACTTGCAGCAAGTGGGTGAAAGGTAGTAGGCCAAAGCTTGCAGGCCTCACTACTATAGCCTGCATGCCTTGGCTACGCCATAGAACTATTGATGTGTATTGTCGCACTTGGTTACCTCTGCAGGGTTTGAATGGGGTCGACAATGGCCAGATCTGGTTTGACCACGTTCGAGTTCCCAGGGATGCAATGCTGGACAGGTTTGCACAGGTGGGTATCTGTGATCATTATGTGTTGTTCCTACGGGTTATTATCTGTTGCCTCTGTGGCATCTTAGACCCCCTTGCTACATGCCAGGTTTGGTTTTGGTGTCTTCTCTGTTGCGCGTGAGAGAGGGGGCGAACCCCTCATTCTGGAGGTGCTTGGTGCAAAATGCACCAAGCAACTCCAGCATGTCATCCCCTCCGGGCCACTTGGAACGCATGCCTCCTTGCAGGTTGATGCCCAGGGCAAGTACCACAGCAAGATTCCCAACGTGGCCCAGCGCTTTGGCACCATGATCGGTGGCCTGACCACAGGTGTGGGGGGGCCAGACCCTTCCTAAAGTGAAAGTGTTTGGAGGGAGTCTTGCCTCGGTGGTGTCGTGGTTGCCGCTGGGAGTTGCAGGGTTGTTGCAAGTGCCTACCAGCCACCTGTCATAGGATCATGGGACATATCACAAGGGCAATGATTATCGTAGGACGTATCGTAGGATTGCACAGGGCGGGGCGGCACCCAGAAGGGCTGCATATGGCAGGTGGAGGCGGACATCTACTCTTTGGTCCTGGTCAGCAATCATGGTCTCAGTAGCATGGTGCCATGTCTGGTGCCTGCCAGGTAGCAAATCGCGCGCATTTGCTGATGATGACTAATGCAGGGCGCATCCTGGTGGCCCAGGCCGCGGTGGACGCCACCAAGATGGGGGTGACCATCGCGCTGCGCTACGCTGCCTCACGCCCCCAGGTGAGCGCGGGAGTGCCCAGCTGGCAGCCAGTCTGCAGTGCCTTCAGACCACGCCCCATGCTTTGGCAGCAACGACTTCAGCACTTCTGGCGTCCTGCTTTGAACGCCATGTGCAAACCACCCAGTACTTCAGGTCATGGACATGGGGCTAGCGAAGCCCTCCTTCACCCACGTGCGTGCGTGCGTGC
Organism: Parachlorella kessleri; assembly: GCA_001598975.1. Taxonomy (NCBI): domain Eukaryota; kingdom Viridiplantae; phylum Chlorophyta; class Trebouxiophyceae; order Chlorellales; family Chlorellaceae; genus Parachlorella; species Parachlorella kessleri. The sequence continues at coordinate 15,472 of BBXU01001044.1, read as the reverse complement.
GTGCGTGCGTACCTGTTGCCGCAGTTTGGCGACCGTCTCATCCTGGATTACATCACCCACCAGCGGCGGCTATTGCCAGGCCTGGCCACCGCCTACGCCATGCACCTGGGCATCCTGCAAATCAAGGTGGGTCGGCCGGGGGCCGGGGGGCCGCCTGCGTAGTCGTTGCACCACAACCACCCTCCAGCCACAGCACACGGCAGTTGAAAGACAGCCTCAACTTTTGGAGGCCGCCGCAGGAGCAGCGACGGCACCAGTTTGAGCCAGAGTGCCTGCAGAAGGGAGCACTCGGTAGAGGTCGCGTTGCTGCAGGGCTTCATGTGGCAAACAGCCCTCCCATGCGAGCCGGGCCTCGGCACCTGCCAGTCTTCATGTCCCACAAGACTCCCTGCCCTCAACCGCAGCTTCGCTCTGCACGTCGGCTCTTAGTATCAGCTAGGCGGTTACCCTCTGTCTTGCAGGGGCTGGCGGTCCAAGGCGGGGCAGATGCCGGCAAGCGCTTGCACGTGCTGTCGTCTGGCTACAAGGCGGCCGCCACCTGGAACAGGGGCGCGATCCTGCAGGACTGCCGCGAGGCCTGCGGAGGTATGTGTGTGGGGCAGAGGGGGGTAGGGAGAGCCTGTGTGCAGCTCTTTGCTTTTGCCGGTAGTGATGGTGGACCTTTCTGGTGCGGGGGAGTGGCGAGGGTGGGTGCGGTGTGCGGTGTGCGTGCTTTGCCAGGTGCTGCGGGGGCGAGGGGGAGGCATTGGGATGGCGCTGGGCAGCTTGTCTGGGTAGGAAATAAGGACACCAGTGCAGGGCTCTGAGGAGCCGGGAGTGTTGAGAGATTCAGCCCGCGTCCGTAGTTGGCTGCTGTGCTGCCGGGTACATGGGCCTGCTCCATCAGGGCAGAGTGACATGACCGTTTCCAAGGGAACCACAAGTCTATAGTGGCAAGCAAAGAGGCAGGATTGTCGATTGGAGTATAATGCAGCATCATTCTGATCGTGGCTGCAGGCATGGGTTTCCTGGCAGCAAACAAAATCGGGCCGATGCTGAACGACATGAATGTGAGTCAAGCCTACCAGCGCCCAGTGGGCAGTATAAGATCCCAAAGACCATCAAAACCTCACAGCGCCCATGGTGCCTACTTGCTTTGGCAGCTGTGACTGGACAGCATCTTGCCCAGATATGTGACAGCCTGGGACAGCGCAATATCAAGAAGCATGTGGCACGCAATCGTCAGTGGCTGGTCTGCAACACATCTGGTGAGTATCAGTCACGGGCTGTGCTATCTGCCCCTGGTACTGCAGGTCGATGTGACCTTTGAGGGAGACAACACCGTGATGATGGCTCAGGTAAGGGCACACAGCACCTTGGTGTTCTCCTCGTCCAAGCCATATCACCGCTCATGGGCTGTTTGCCAATGGGCTGTGCCTGCCTTGCTGTGTGTCGACCTGTAACCGCTGTTGCTGCAACTGCCTCTCTCTGGGTCATCTGGAAGGCATGGTCATCAACAAGAGGTGTCACTTGAACCTGGTTTCATAGCTGTCGTGCGGAATGTTGATCCTGAGGTTGTATCATCTGTAGGTAGCCAAAGCATTGGTGGAGCCTGTGGCCAAGGCTGGCCGGGTTGCTACGCCTGCCCCGCCCGCTGTGAGCGCCACCAACCTCTGTGCCAACTGCATTGAGGCCCTGCTCACCTTCAGGTATGCCGATCTCTCGCCAGTTCGTCTGTCCTGTATTTTGCCCTTATTACTTCCTGCCTGCCAGACCCGCCACCCCCAGCCTGGGCAGCGCTATTAGCACGGGCTTGCTGCGCACCTAGCACCACTACTGCACTGACAATGGGTGCGCACTTGACTTTGCCCGAACTTAGCTGAGTCAGAGTGTAAGGAAAGCTGTACCAACGCATCCTAATGGTCTGCAGGCAGGAGAGTCTCACGGCGCAGATTGCGTCCGAGATGATTGGGGCTGGCAGCGCTGCCGGTGCAAACGCTGCCTTTGAGGGCAACCTAGACCGAGTGGTGAGCAAAGCGGAGATTTCGTTGACGCGCTTTGGTGATGTTGTGTGGCAGGGCTGGAGTGCTGCAGACGCGCACGTGCTGCTTACCATGGTGGCAGACATAACTCAATGTTTGAACGGGGGAAGGAACTGTTGGTTTGGATTGCAAGCTGCACAGGGGCATCCTCACACACATGTGCCCTGTGCGCCGCATTGCTTGGAGGTAGCAGGTGTGTTTGGATGGGGGACTGGTGGGTGGGCTGGGCCTCTAGTCCTACCCGAAGATTTGCTTTGCAACAGCACTGGTGCTCGTGTTGTGCTGACCGGGCGCAGGTGACTCTTGGCTGGGCCTTCGTGGACTGCAACGCCTTCCAGAACTTCAGGCGAGAGGTGGAGCAGGCGCCTGCTGCGCTGCGCCCGGCGCTGAGCCTGCTGTGCGACCTCTACGGGCTCCACCGCATCGAGCAGGGACTGGCTTGCCACCTGGCGGCAGGTGAGGAGCTTGCTTCGTACCAGCAGACCTGGCTAGGGGCACAAGCATTGGTGTGTGTCTTGTATGTCACAACCCTCCCTGTGGCAGGACACTACGCAGAGTGGGCCGGAGCTGCACAAGGGTTGCGCCCTTCGCTCCTTGCATGGCTTGCAGACCATGCTTGCATCATGGCCTTGACCAACTATTCGCAGCCTTCCGCTGCTCATACACAAGTGGGAGTTACATAGACGCCTTGGTCCGGTTGTTGTTGCCTGCAGGCTCGCTGCCACCTGCTGCTGTGCCCGCCCTGCGCGCCAAGGTCAACTCGCTCTGCGCCCAGCTGGCAGCAGGTCGCGGCCGCCTTGGGCTGTCCCTGTGCGAGGGCTTTGGCATCCCGGACCACCTGCTGCAGGCGCCCATCGCGCGCGACTGGCGCTCCATGTGCTGAGTGGCCTGGGAGGTTGCTGGGGGCAGCGGCAAGCGCTCACCTACTGGGACTGGTGCTTGGCTGCTAGGCAGCCGTTCTAGCTGGGAATGGCTGGCGTGTTGCCTCCCAGGATCTGGCGCCCAGGGGCCTTACGCTGCGTATTGTATTTTTTTTGCTCAAGCTGGACTTTGCGGACCACACGTTTCATGGCTTGGTGATGCCGGCTGGGGGCAGGGAGGCATATTGAAGTGCAGGGGGCATACCTGCAGCAGTGGGGTAGATGCAGTGAGTTGTGTGTGTGGTTACTTTTCAGGCCTGTGATAAGTCCGCTGTGGGGCGGCACTGAGGCAGAGCTTGTCAATTGACCAGTAATAGGGCCTTGGTAGGCATGGAACAAAGCTGGCCTCCGCCTGGTCATCCCCCAGCGGTGTCTAGTCACCAGCATATGTGTTGGCTGGGCGACGGCAGTTGACAAGCAACAACAACTGCTCAAAGTTGCAGTTCTATGCCGCTTTTTGGGTATTTTGGTTATTTTGGAGTGGCTCCAAACACTTTCATTCCATTGAGGACATTGAAGAGGTGGACAGCAGCTGCTATTCATTTGAGCTTCAAGAATTTTGCCCAGCCCGTAAGGTCGGGGTATAGGCGCTTCTGTACATCCCCTTTTCGAGCAGCCATTCCCAGCAGCCATTTGCGAGCAGCCCTCTTGGGCATCTTATACGCTACGCCTGCAAAGTCGAATGCATGCAAGCATGGGAGAGTGCATGGCATCTCACAGGCATAACCTTGCAAGGGTGGAGTGTGGATCGTTCAGCACCTATGTAACCCAAGCTAGCTGTCAGAACGAAGGGTGCCTTATAGTGTCTGCTACCATGGCGGGCTGCTGGCGCTGTCCTACAACCTCACACTTCTGCTGCTGCAGCATGGTCCACCACCATACCCCGTCACAGATATAGACCCACTAAGCCGTGCCTGAGCCACAGCACTTCAACAGTGAACCTCGGCAAGCACAACTAACCCAAGCTCATCTGCTGCAACTTCTTGCCGCACAGCGCTGCTGGCTTTGCACGTTATATCGTGGAGAGCAGCACGGCAGCAGTTGCTGCATCCCCGGGTCGCCCACCATGCCCGAGAGCAGTGCAGAGATGAAACGCCCATCATCAACCTCACCAGGATGTACACCCGGGCCGCTGCTACCAAGCTGATGCCAGCTTACGTGCGTTCTGATCGGCTCCTAGCGCTGCGGCTCGCTCACCAACCATTGCCGATATCGAGCCACAAAAGATGCACAGGGAAGACATCTATCCGTTCTACTGTCAGGCCTGGTCGTGCAAGCTTCAACTGTTCCAGCTCCTTCTCCACCTCGGTCTCGCCAGCGCAGCACCCACCATCTTCGAGAGGACCAATTGAGAGCCGCTGCAGGCGCGGCAGCTGCCTCACACGCTGCAGCAGGCTTGCCATGGCGCCGGCGCCCAGAGGCGGGCGGCGGCAAGGCAGCGCCAGCTGGGTCAGCGCGGTCATAGCTTGCAGAGCAGCTGGATTGGCTGCAGCCTGGTGGGCGTCTACCAAAAGAGACTCTAGATGCGGCTGGCAGCCCAGGGGGATGTCTAGGCGCTGCTGGGACACGGGGATGTAATGCAGGTGCTGCATGGCAGCATGACATTGGAAAGATCCCTGGGATCACAGCCGTATGAGGGGTTACATCCTTGGCCACCCCGCATGAGCATAGCTTCCCTATATCATGGGACACAGGCGAACCACAGAAAGCCAAGCAGGCCACGCTTGGCTTCCAGCCTTAAGTGCAAGTGTAGCTGCTACCCAGTTACCCAGCTAGGCATGGCTTCGAAGCGGTGTGGTCCTCACCTTCAGCACAGGGAGGTCCCAGACACGCCGCAGGTCAGCTCGGCCCCACACAGCCAGCAGGTGCAGCTTCGTTAGGGCTGCCAGCCTCACAAGCTCGCCTCCCTGCAGCGCCGCTTCTTCAATAACCAACTCTGCCAGCTTGGGCAGCCTGGCGAGGTCGGGCGGCAATGTGAGACAGGCCGAGCTGAGCCGCAGGGAGGCCAGGGCTTGGAGGCAGCTCAGGCCTTCCATGGAGACCGCACAACGGTGGTCCCAGCGCAGCTGCAGGTGGCATAGGCTGGCAATGGCATGGACTGCTGCTGCCTTGACCTGGGCAACGATGTCCCTACTCAGGGTGTGCTCCCCATCCAGGGTGATGCCCAATGAGCGCAGCCGCGGGGGCAGGCAGCCGGGCGCCAGGCGCACGGCCATGGCAGACAGTGCCAGCTGGGTGAGGGCTGCCAGGCTGGAGTAGCTGACCGGCAGGCTGATGGCATCGGCCACCAGGGTCAGGCTGCGGAGGTTGTGCAGTGGGGGGGCCTCGTAGTAAAACTTGGAGCCCAGCCAGCCAGAGTGGGAGTGCACTACCTCTGTGCTGCTGCAGCGGAGGTAGGCCGCGTCCCATGTGAGGGACGTGAGTTGCTGGGCAGCGACGCCCAGCGTCGCCCACAGCGCGCGCAGCTGCCACTCCATGTCCTGCGCTTCCTGCACGTCTGACTGGGCAGCCACGGTGCAGGTCAGCTGCGGGAGCGGCGGCCTGCGCTTTGCAACCCAGGCTGCAAGCTGTGCTGCTTGGCGTGGGGTGGTCAGCGTGAGGGCTGCTGCAGGCTGGGTGCTCAGGAGGTTGGCCTGCTCAGACTTAAGGGTCCTGCAGCTGCAGATTGCACAAACCCTGCACAGGGGAGCATGGCTCGGTAGAAATGGTCCGAGTGTCAGTGCTATTGCAGGAGTGTCCATGCAGGTGGCTCCAGCCGTCTGCTGACCGACCCTGCAACTCACTCACCCATACTTCAAGCCAGTGAAGTGCAGCACACGGCGCAGGAGCTCGATCGGGAGGTCTAGCAAGGAGCGTGGAGGAGGGTCATCGGGCATATCAGTGTGCAGTCCACTGAGTTTCGTTTAAGCAATCGATATTCTTGCAGCTTACAGGACCTCTCAAATGGTCAGCTGTAGCCGCTTGTCGACGCTGGTTATAGGGGGCGCGAGCGCTTTGTGCTGATGGTGGCAGTTGGCAGCTCTGAGGGCTACTTGGCTGAGCTAGTAGACCCTCTCCCCAACAAGCAAGGGCCTTCATGGCAGAGCTATTGGCGGTAGGTTCCTGGCTCATACCCTACCCATCGTGATCTGCTGTACTGCAGCATATATATGCTCCACAGTATACTAGTAGCACAGTGGTGTAAAAAATTCTAACCTTCGACTCTAGGTAGTCATTACTGGAATGTTGGCATGTCGCACCTAAGCCCAAAAGCCAAGAGGGCCAGTCCTTTCCTTGGCTCGCAAACCTAGGTTTGTCTCTGCAAGAGCTCTGCGCAGGCCGTCTGCTTGCAGACCCCACATTCGCCTTTGTACCAGATGGACGATAGGCCGTGAGAAGCCCCCACTTCAGGCCCTTCCTTCATCTCAAGCCACCCACGTCATGTGCTAGCGCCCTGTGCCTGGGGCAAGGTCCCCCCCGCCTTGCAGGCGGCCAGATGTGCGCGGAGGAGGCCCAGGTCGTGCCCCCGCACCGTGCCCAGCCGATACTGCGCCGCCGCCGCCAGCAATTCCCTGGCATCCACCTTAGCCTGCAGCGCATCAATTTCCTGCCTGGCCGCCTCGTTCCGCTGCCGCTGGGCTTTCAGATCAACCAGCACCTCCCTGAGCTCCTGCTGCAGCCGCTGCCTCACCTCCTCCTGCTCCTCCATTGCTGCACCATGCTCCTGCAAGGCAGCCCGGTCAGCTGCCTCGGCCTGCCCCTGGTGCAGGATCTTCTGTTCCAACTTATCAAGCACGGCTTCGAAAGCAGCCCGTGCCTCTGCTGCTGCTGCTCTCCGGCTGGCCAGCACAGCCAGGTCAGCCTTCAAGCCGCGTAGCTGGCTGCTGAGGCGCGCTTTGGCGGCTGCCAGGTAGGAGTGCTCCCCATGAAGCGCCCTGACGCGTTCCTCGCCGGGGCCCTCCAATCCAGGCAACACATCTTGCTGGGCAGCAACTGCCTGCTTTGACACTGGCTGACCGTCAATGGAAGCCCCAGGTGCTGAGCCCGCTATGCGTTGGAGGTCTTCAACACCACAGAGTTCCAGGGCTGTACTGCCACCACGCGCAATGCTGTCTGCTGTGTTGGTGAGCTGTGCGGCCTGCTCTTGAGGCTCCCCAGGCGCACCCTGCCTCACAGCCTCATTCTGGCTGGAGCTTAGTTCTGCCGGGCCCGCCCGAGGCCTTTTTGCTGGTCGCACCAACGGGGTGTGGTCGACAGGAGCAGGAAGACCAGGCATAGATTTTGCAGTAGCATTGTCCTGGCTGTTCTCAAGAGTTGCGCCGCTTGCAGCTTCAGGTTCCTGCAGGCGACGAGAGGCCCTTTAGGCGCGCAGGTCTGACCACTTAGTATGTGTGATACCCTTGTGTAGTGGCTCGTCGGTACCATGTCCGCCTGTTTGCAGCTGATGAACTGCAAACGCTGCCCGCGGCGAGGCTGCCTGGAATTTTGGACTGCATGACCATCAACAACCAACCCACCTCCACAAAACCAGCCTCCAGGACATCCCCGTCTGCCAAGCCCAGCTGCTTCAAGGTTGCTGCATAGTCTCTTAGCGTGCGGTCCTGGTGCTTGAAAACGATAGCTGCATCTGGCCTGCCCTGCTTGATGGCAAAGTGCTTGGCCAGCAGCCTCAAAGGTTGATCCTGCCTCACTCTATATCCAATCTGCAGGGAGCAATGTCGAGTTCAGAGGCTTTGTAACTGCGTCCCTCAATTTGTCTAGCCTCAACTGGGTCCCAGGCGACCCCGAGTGGTCATGGGTGCACTCGGAGTAGGCATCACCTCTGAATTCCCGCTCATCCCCTTGACAACGATCATCATCGTGCCTGGTTGGTCGGTGCGCGATTGCACATCCTGTTGAACGCAAGAGCTCTCCATCGGGGGGGCATATACTTTGTTGCTTGTGTATAGTACGGGTGCAATATTACAAGGCCATCTAAATGGCAACTGAATGAGGCCATTACGGATTGGCTTAAGCAGCGGTTGTGAGGCGCTGGCGGGGAGGCCATGAGGATCTAGCACTTCTTGTGAGCACCCCCCTCAGTCAGTCAGTGAGCACCCCCTCCGTGATAAGCACTCTTGCCTGGGCGTGTCACTGCTATCTGGTACATTCGAATGAGAGGTACAGGATTTGTACATGGTGGCTTTGAAAGTCATAAGTTCAACTCTTGGGTGCATAGGCGAACTGCCCACACTGGTATGCTTGCCACAGCAAGGGACAAGCGAAGGCTGCAGTCAATCCTTGGGTAAACAGGGCAAGCTTGGCCCACGTCATGAGGCAAGCTATCGCCAGGGGAGGTGGGCAGCACGCACTGTGCATAGCATGGGGTTCAAACTTCATGTGCACTTGGAGCACAGAGGTATCCAAAGCAAGGGGAATGGCTGGCAAGCAGTGCAATATATGGCACAGTACAGGGTACAACCAATCTCTACCATAGCAGCACCGCGCTGGACACATAACAATGTCTTGCACACCCACATAGCCGCAGGATGGTCGCATAACCAACTCACAATGCAGCTTGGCAGCAGCAGTCACACCAATCTCAGTACTCAGGCAAACTCAGGAGCATACTTGCATTCAGCCTTACCGTTCCGCCCCTATCTGTCTGTTCGCACTACCTGCCACCGCTACTAATCATTGCCTAGTGCTGAGGACCCGTGAAAACAAAAGGACTGTCAACAGTGCACCATCCTTGCTTTAGCCAAACACCAGCCACAGGCAGCACGGGCGGGAGCCATGAAGAAGATTCTGGCAACCATCGCATGCAGATTGTGCACCAAGCCTCTTGTGCAATGCAAACGCAGTCAGCCATCAATGCTCAAGCCGGCCGTGTCCTCCCTCTCGCTGTCCCTAGCATCGCTGCTGGGCTCGGCAGGCACAGCGGTCGCCCCAGACACACCCGCCGCGACAGGCAGTTCCACCAAGGACTGGAGCTGCTCTAGCTGTTGCAGCAGCCCGCCACCCATCAGCAGCCGCTCGACTTCCTCCAGCCGCCCCTGCAGGGAGGCGTACTCCCCATCCAGGCGGCGGCGCTTGGCCCGCAGCCGATCAGCATCCCCCTCGAGATCTGCCGCTTCGTCCAGGGAGCGCGCGCGCTCCAGACGTCGCCGCTGGAGCGTCGCAGCCAGCTCTGCATTTCCCCGCCGTGCGGCCGCCAGCCGTGCTGCGGCAGCCTCTGTCTCTGCGTCCTGTGCCCGACGGACGGCGGCGGCAGCATCGAACTTGGCCTGCGCAGCGCTGAGCTCCTGCTGTGCCTGCTGTGCTGCCGCCTCAGCATCCACGGCGGCCTGCTGGGCTGGTCCTTCGGCACGCTGCGCAAGGGCAACCTGGGACTCTAGCTCCGCCACCTCAGCTGCCAGCTGGCGGACTGCCTGCTGGGCAGAGGCTTCCGCCGCCCTTGCTGCTGCCAGGGCCTGGGCATACTGGCGCAGGAGGTCCAGTGCTGCAGGGGCAGCTGGGGGAGCCTCTCCTGCCTGTACAGCCTGTGCTTGTTCCTCGACAGCATCTCCTGTCCCCTGGGGCCCCTCACTCGCCTGCTTGCCTTCCTCTGCAACGGCCTTGCCAGCCTCTAGTCCTCTCCCATCACCTTGGCTGCCATCCTTGCCAGGCTCTCCCCCTTCCTTAGCTGCACCCGCTTGGTCACTGCCTCTGCTGAACGCCCCTGCCCCGCTGTGCTCATGCTGCTGCAGCGGTGTCTCGACAGCAGCAGCCTCCAATTCCCCGCCGCCAGTGGCGCACGTCTCTGGAGCGGCACCCTGCTGTGGCATCTCCCTCTGCATGCCCCCTCCTGCACTGGGGGCCGACTCCTCCTGCCCCTCGCCTTCTGGCTGCACCTGGCTGGCGCTGGGGCAGCCTGCGCTTTGCGGGCTGCGGGGTCCGGCAGGAAGCAGGCGGTACAGCTCCGCAAAGAGCTTGAGGTGCTCGGTGCTGCCATCGTCATAACTGCGGCGCACAGCAGGCACGTCATGGTCAGCCATGCTGCTGTTTCTGAGAGACAAAGGGTGGATATGAGAGCAATGAAGCTGGTCACTGCGTATGTGCAGGTGGGTCACTGCAAGCAGGGAGGACCAGTTACCGAAGGTTGGCACCGGAGCAACTCTCCCTGTGGGAATGCCTGCAAAATGAGACTTGCAGAAGCTGATGCCATCATTCCCAGAGGATCAGGCATGGCCTACAATGCCACAATCAACACTGTCGGGCACCTGCAGTGCCCCGGCATGCTCACTTGATTCTGTGGCAGCCCTTGCCGCTGTCAAACCCCGCCACTGTGCCAGCAAACCAGGTGCCGCCCTCCTCAAAGGGCCAGAACACCTCCAGGCGCCGCCCCACGATGTCCTCACCCAATTCCCTGCATGCAGCATGGGGACACACACAGCGAAACGTCACTATAGACATTACAGGGCTTCTTGCTAGACTGTAAGTTGGGTGTCCAGGGCCTTGCCACCCCGAGGACCGCCATAAGGTCCCTCATCCTCCCCCCCTGGCCCTCTAGTCCCCGCCCTGGGGTTGACGGGCGACAGGAAGGCCAGTCTCACTCCAGGTAAAGCCCAACAATATGCCAGCAATACCAAGTCTCACTGGATGGGTTCTTGGGTAGTACACTTTACAGGGAACACAAATCCAAGCCAGGGACGGGTCTTCTTGTTGACCGACCTGCTCTTGGCGTTGAGCCAGGCCCCCAGGGCCTTACTCTCCTCACCCTCCCCTAGCACCGCCTTGATGCTGCCAAGGGGCTTCTTGCATGCCCCCTTGCCGCCATGCCTCTCAAACATGCAGAGGGTGTATAGCCGGCCGCGCAACCCCTCGCCATCAGTGGTGATGTCCTCCCGGTCCCGGCAGTCCTTGCACTCGCAGCGTACAAAGAAGTCACGGTGGCAGGAGCCCTTAAAGCAGGTATGGCCACCCACAAAGGTGCCTGCAGCAAGCAAACATGTTCCAAGACAGATAGTGCGTTAATCAGCAGGCAAGGCAACTGGGTCTAAACGGTCTCGCAGTGAGGGGGTTCCTCCGCAAGTCCTCGCTGAGCAGGTAAAAGGGCATCTAGTACCTGTTTTGTTTCCGCACGATACTTTCACTAGGAGCCGATAGCCCAGTTTCAGGAGAGGGCAGTCTTCGATAACAGGCATGGCTAGATGCAAGTACAGTCACTATAGATAGCAGTGTGGTCAATTGATGGAACGCATTACCGTTTGTTGTGATCGGTTACCTCGTTCCTTTTGTGCCCCGCACTTGATCGCGCCTCCACAGTGGCATGTGCTTTGCCAGACAAAGCAGGGCAATTCGGATGCCTTTGATCAGTTATTGAATAGCCGCCTGAATCTTGTTCCAGGCAATTAGCGGCTTATCATCAGAGATGCAGGAGCCTCGGGTTGGCGTGGGGGTTCTAGTGGTGAAGGGAGATAAGGTGCTTGTGGGAAAGCGGTGAGCTGTTTGGCTCTCTTGCAACCCTTACGCAAATTCATCAGTATGTCAACCTGCGCCTGATCCCCGCAGCAGAGCTCGTGAACAACGTTCTTGTGATGTGGCTGCAGGAAGGGCTCGCATGGCTGCGGGGAGTATGCACTCCCTGGCGGCCACTTAGAATTCAAAGAGGAGCTGGAAGAGTGTGCTCGCCGAGAGGCAAGGTTTGCGTGCAAAGGTCACCTTCCCATCCTAGACCTTGTCCCAGGTGGCTGGTGGTTGTTAGCGCTCTAGTGGGAACCAAGAGCAGTGATATTTGGCTCACAAAGCTGGAGGCCACGGTCCCACAACTTTGCCATGCAGGTCATGGAGGAGACTGGCATTCAGCTCGGAGAGGTACACTTCGCCTACACAGTGAATGCTATCTTTGAGCACAAGGCCAGGACCCTCCACTATGTGACTGTCTTCATGCGTGCCGAGGTTGAACTGGTGCGTCGGCAGCCTGGGTTCGCTTTGAGAAGCAGGGGGTGAGCTCTCTCCCAACACCCGTGCTTCGCTGATTGCATTCGTTTTTCTAGCTGTTGGGGTTGTATAGCAGAGGTTGTGTACGTTGGAGCGCGAGGGTGCCCAGCATTGATTGATGCAGGCTATTTGTGGGGAAGCTTGTTATCACTGTCATTTCATTCCGCAGGGTACCGAAGCTGATGTAATGGAGCCCGAGAAGTGCGAAGGCTGGCTCTGGGTCCCCTACACGCAAATACCACAGCCTGTCTTCCTACCTCTGCAGAAACTGCTGGAGAGTTCATACACCTTTGTGCCAGCCCAGTGATACACACTGTTTGGCTTCTTTCTTTTATGGTATTCCATTTCCGTAATATGCCTTGCATTCCTCATGTTTGGTGTGACTTTGTGGGGATCCACCAGCCGGCGATGCTGTGACTGAGGGTGAGTTCCTTGGCGGTTGCAGCACCCGCTTAATGATCCCAGCCTCCAATTACTTTACATTATACTTTCGTATACTCTCGCTCATCCGTAGTCCGCAATTGACAGTCTGTAGCTGCCAAAGTGCCTCTCGAGTTGGACCATCACAGTGCACTGCAGTGTCCCAAACGGTTTACGCTCAACCTGCAACCGTAATGTAAGCTAGGGCAGCATGTCCTTGATGAAGTGCCCTTTACCTGCTATTCCACCTATCCTCAGACCTGTGAACATCCAAGCTGAAAACCACACCTCGCCACAATTACTGAAAATATATCACATCATAACTACACCAGTGCCACGCTGTGCCAACTCATCCCCAACAATGGCTAGCATGTTGTAGCTGCTGTCACTGCTGCTGCTGCAGCAGCTGCCACTACAGTTTGCAGCCCTGCTGCACCAGGCTGTCAGGCGGCGGAGTCCGTCCTTCCCTCTCCTAGCCTCTGCCAGCACCCTGCTGCCAATAACCAGCTGGCAGCCACTGCTGTTGAAGCTAAAGCTTACCCCCCTCCTGCTGCCCTGATCCATAGACAAGAGGCTCTCTGCGGCTTCTGGTATCAGCAGGACATCCTTCAGCACAAGCTTCTGTCCCCCAGCCACTTGCATTAGCACGTCGCCCACTGCAGTCGCCCTGGCCTGACTGCCGTCGCCAAAGCGGACTATGATGTCAGCTGTGGGCGTACGCTTATTGTGCAGGAGGCTAGCCTGCGGGGTTATGTGCCTGGTGGCTCCGCTGGCTATCACCCACTGCACCTGGACCTCTGCACCAGGACTGCCATGCTGCCTGGCCAGCTCCCCTGTGGGACAGCAAGGGCCGCTGCTGGCGCTGAGGTGGCGCTCCTGCTGCCCAGTCCCGCTCTGGAGTCGCTGCTGCTCCCCGCTGACCCCTGCCGTTCTGTGCTGGTGCTGCTGTTTCTGCTCCCGCAGCTTGGGGCAGTCGCGCTTGATGTGACCCACCTGGCCACACTTGAAGCATCGCAGCGCGCTCTTGCTGCCTTGGTTACCTTGCATGCTGCTGACAAGCACGGCCTGCCCATCTGGCTGCGCTGCACTGGCCATCCTCTGCTCTGCCTGCTGCAACCTGGGCAGGATGTCGTCCAGAGTGGGCTCCTCCCCCAGGGTGAGCTCCAACACCTGGACCACCACGCTGAACTGCTCCAGCAGCCCCAGCAGTACTTTGCACACGACCGTGCAGTCGTCGACCTCTGACCCCACGGCCGCCAGCTGATCCTGCAGCTCCCTAGCCCGGGCTGCATACCTGGCAACTGACTCGCCAGGCGCCATCTTCAGCTGAGAGAGCTGCTGGTGCAGTAGCATCTGCCACTGCACCCTCCCGGGCTGACACCGAGCCGCGAGCCTCTCCCACACCTCCTTGGCTGTCTTGCAGGCCTCCAACAGAGGATAGAAGTGAGGCTTCACACGCAGCCCCATGTGGGCCTTTGCCAGCCTGTCCTTTCTGCTGTCCGCTGCACCAGTTCCCACCACTGCCTCCCACAGGTCTTCGATCACCAGGACGCTCTCCATCTGAACGCTCCAGGAGCTGTAGTTGGCCGCCCCCTCTAGAGCCTCGATGACGAGCCAGCTCTCGGCGTCCTCAGACATGGCTTCAATTTATGCCCGAGCAAGAACCATAAAAGAACTTTGCCCACTGCCAACAAAGCGTGTCGGGGCCCATAACCTAGTGAGAACCTCCACTGAGCAATGACATGTAGGTGTCCCTGGGGTTTGTTGACTGCACTGTAAACCAGGTATCCCTCCTCCACTCAGGCCTTTGACCGTACAGCCAGCAGGCTCGCTGTGTGCAGCTGTGGGTTATCGGCTGATGACTAAACAGTGACAACATGAGCAGCTGACTGAAATACTCAATACACCCAATAGACAAGCTGTGGAGCCTGTAACAACCACGGCAAGATGGTATCGGGGTTTGCCTCGCTTGCAGCACTGCTAGCTACACTCTGGGTTGGCCTTTGTGTCGGCCATGTTGGTCCAGGCAAGCACCTGCTGAACATCACCCTGTCAGGCTACTTACCTGTGGGCGACAGCGGCCAACTGTATTTCATCTACTATGAAGCTCAAGATGCTTCAGATGCAGCGCCCATCGTGCTTTGGTTGCAAGTGAGTTTTATCGGAGCACCGCCTTGGACTGTCAGACGACCAGTGCATCTGATCACGAAGCTGGTCCAAAACGCCCAGAGAAACCTCCACCACCCGGGGCTAGCTAACCAGCAGCGTGCCAGTCATTGAGTGCTGCAGGGAGGGCCCGGGTGTGCCTCCAGCTTTGGCAGCCTCTATGAGCTGGGTCCGCGCCTTGTCCAGCCGGACCTCACGCTGGCCCCAAACCCTGGTCAGTCAAGCCAGGCATTAACAGTATGCCAGTGACCCAGCCGGCACCCAAACCTTGGAAGTTCTGTTTTGCCACTTTCGTTTCTTTGGAACAAAAGTCATTGTTACCATGCAAGCCCCCGCTATGTTTGTGCAGGGACCTGGAACCGCAAGGCAGCCCTCCTCTTCATCGACCAGCCTGTGGGCACCGGCTTCAGCACCGCAGGCAAGCACACAACAGAACTAATTTGAACAAGCGAGTGCAGACCTCTGGCGGCATGTGACAGCGACGCGGTGTGGGCACCTACCAAATCCTGCTAGTTACCATCGGTCTAGCCATGTACCGTAGCATCAGAAGCTGTTGTCAAACAAACCGTCCAGCCGACCCCCAACGATAAGGCTCTCTCTGAACAGGTCCTCCCACTCCCTGAGGGCCAACCAGTTCTCTTCAGCTTTGCCGGCGGCATGCCTGTCAGCGCATGCAGGCAAGCGAGGCGTGCCAGAGAACGAGATGGAGATGGCTGCGGACCTCTACGCTGGCCTGCAGCGCTTCTTCAAGCTGCACCCCCACCTGGGCCTGCGGCCTCTGATTATAGCAGGGGAGAGCTACGCCGGTATGTCTGCATCAGAAGTGTCCGTGGGTTTCTGGCATGGAGTGGTAGCTTGTTCATTGGCATCTTAGGGGGCTGAGTGTCGTCACCTGCACCGCAGTGGCGACGGGGTTCTAGCTGCACAGAAGTGCTAAGCTGTGGGGCAACCTTGCTGCTGCTTTGGCCTCCCAGCCTTCCTGCTGTCCTAAACTGGACGCTTACA
>BBXU01001043.1:0-87953 GCA_001598975.1 Parachlorella kessleri | reverse complement strand
CCCCCCCCAAACCGTTGTGGCCGGTCCAGGGAAATATGTACCCAGCATTGGCCACCTCATTCTGCAGCAAGAAGCCGCAGCACAGGAGGCGAAAGCAGGAGCGGGCGCAGGCGGGGACCGGCAGAGCCGAGGCGCCACCCGCATACCCATCGCCCTGAAGCACACCCGGCCCCTGCCGCAAGATGTGCTGGTGGGAAGGCCGGAGGTGCTGGAGGCCCCACTTTTCCGGCTGAAGGGGCTCATCATTGTTAGTGGCCTCACAGACCCTGCTGCCCAGGTTGGTGCGTATGTGAAGGCCGCGTGCCGCACTCTGCTGGAGCCGGGTGAACAATCGTTGGAGGCGGAGGGAGAGTGCTGGATGCCATGCTTGCAGAACTGTTGGGGTGCCAGTGGGGCCCCATGCAGGCTGCACGGCTTGCTGGATAACAGTTGCTGACACTCGGCTGCTCACAGTTCTTACTTTTCACTCGCCCCCCTCCCCCCACACACACACACCCCACCCCCACCTTGCCCGCCCACACCCACACCCCACACCACACCTGCGCGTCCTGCCTAACCTGCTACAGGTTGGCACCCATGCGGCGGTGGCTCATGCCATGGGCCTCATAGACGACCATCAGAGAGCACAGGCAGAGGCGATGCAGGCACAAGTCAAGAGGCTGGTTGCGGATGGTAAGCTTCCAACTACTAAGCGCAGCGGTCTCAGGGTTATGCACGGGGGCCCAGCTGGTCTCCTGTGTGTGAGCGAGGGGGAGAGCGGGTGGGGGGGGATTCATCACCCATTCGTCACAGTTTCGTATGTACGAAGATGAGTATCCTTGTGGCTGGACCCTCAAATACGTTCGCTGCTCCTGTGCAGGGTTATGGGAGGAAGCCCACAGCCTGAGGGGTGACCTGCTGGGCAGCATAGCAGGCGCAGCAGGCGCCGCCACCCTCATGGATGTGCGGCGGTCGGAGGACTACGACGCCGGCAAGACAGTGGACCGCTTCTGGAACCAGGACGCCATCAAGGTGCAGCAGGGGCCCCAGGGCAATGCCCCGGCGTGCGAAAGCCGTTTTGGTCCCTGGGAGGCAGTCGGCTTGGCTTGCTGATTCTGCTTGCAAGGGCCGGTGGGTGCAGTCAGGCATGCCTCTTAGCACCGCCCTCAGCGCCTCCACACCACCAGAATCAACATGGACTTACCAACATGGACACAGCGAGAACCCCTAAGTCAAGGTGCCCCCCCCCCCCACTACTAACTTTCTTCCTTGCAGGAGCTGCTGGGTGTGCCCACGGATCTGCAGTATGAGAGCTGCTCGGAGAGGGTGGGTGAGGCGCTGGGCCGTGATGTGATGAAGAGCGTCAAGTACCTGATACCCGACCTGCTGGATGCCCTGCCCATCTTCCTGGTTCAAGGTGGGCAGCGCTGCTTTGCTTGCTTGGCGGGCACAGGGGCGTGGGCGGAGGACGGTGACCTACTGAATGACTAATAAGTGACATGTTGCCGAGTTCAGGATGCGACAGGGTGGCAGCTGGTGCGCGGCCTCAGCCGGACAAAAAAATAGCAGGAGACGGCAATGACTGAAGTGCTTTTGCCGCCGCCAAAGTGCCTCAAGCGGCTCCACAAGCACGGGGCCAAGCTTCAGCAGGTTTGCTACCGTTCCTGCTTTCAGGTCTCACAGATTAGCTCATGGTGTCGGTACGTGCATTGCAAAGCTCCTTCGAAGGTAGGCCCCAAGGCTGTGCTGCAGGCCAGCATGACATCCAGGATGGTCCTCCCAGTACAGAGGCCTGGCTTCGCACCCTGGAGTGGAGCGGCCGGGCAGCGTTCGAGAACGCCACCCGGGAGGTCGTTCGTGGCCGGGACGTCTGCAGCTGTGCTGCCGCCTGCGGCCTGGCCACTGGCAGAGCGCAGGCAGCAGGCTGGGTGGGCGCGGGTGCAGCTGCCGCCATGGGAAGCCCCCATGCACTCCACAGCAGGGCGCTCAAGGCAGGGCTGCCTCTAGAGACGGGCGGCGCAGCTCTGGGGGTGGAGACTGTCTTGTGTGGTGGCGCCTGTCAGGGTGTTGTGGCGTACTGGAAGGCGCATGGGGCGCTGACGCACGCTGTGGTCAGGGATGCTGGGCACATGGTGCCCAGGGATGCCCCCAAGGCTGCACAGTACCTGGTGGAGAGGTGGCTGAAAGGGGTGCTAGCAGGGTGAGGCCCTTGGAGCGCCGTGTGGCAGGGTTCAGCTGTTGCGCTTCGCACTTGAACCTTCGCAAGACTGCTCAGGAGAGGGTCGTGAGCTTCTCAGGGCAACGGAGGGCAGTCTAATTTGCTCGCGTCTAGTCTGCAGTGGCAGTGTGCTTGTGACCAAAGACAACTTGAAGGCAGCACTGTATCACTCCCAGGCGCGGTTTCACCTCAAGTCTAGCAAACGGTTGTCTCGGATTGGACAATGGAATCGCTGCCTGTACCCTCCACTGCGAGTTTTCTATTTATGAAGCTTCGCAGCTTATAGATGACTGGTAGTCACCTTTATGTGATCGCGCCTTTACAGCAGGGCAGGGCTGAGTAGGATAAACTCAAGAACCCAAGCTGTTGCCGACTTGCCAGCCTGTTTGGAAGGACCGATTGCCTGCCCGGCGTGTCCTCGGAACCTAGCTCGCGGCTAGGAGGCCGCCTTGTAGTCCAACTCACCTCCACACGGTTGATTTTGTAACACACACCCGTCACCTGAGTCTGCAGAAAGCTTGTTTCCTAGTTTGCAACGAAATGACGTCTCCTCTGCGCTGCCTTGTGATCACATCCGTGTTTGGTAAGAAGCATGGCCGCCACTGTATGGACACCCGCTGGCTTGCTTTGTTCACCGTGGGAGTACGCTGGATCGTTTGACAAGCGTTCTTACATAAACTCCCCGGCTGGGACACCTTCCACTCCCAGACCAGCCACCCAGCCCACATTGTTGTTGTGCAGGCCTCCTTGCTAGCGTGAGAGGCGTGGAACTAAACACCACCGGCCCCGCGTGTAAGGCACTGCCCTCCACCATCTTGGGACTGCTGCAGACCATCAGTGCTCCCCCCGCAGGTACGGTTCCCTGGGCACCTACGAGTGAGATGGTACCGCTCACCCACAGGGCCAGTGCTGCACATCCCGCCCCCGGCCCAGTACAATGTCTGTAGTACCTCACTGCCAGTGGTCCTCCTGCTGAATGGGGAAAAGTTCAACCTGCCCTTCAGTCCCGGTCAGGCTTGAGGCTGCTTACAAGATTGGCTTGCCGGGGTAAGAGGCATGCTCTCCAGCCAGGGTAGGGCTAACCCCCCCGCCGGTTGGTGCAGGCCAGCTCTGCCCTTGGATCCTGGGCGACAGCCTAGCCTGCACCAAGCTTGCCTTCCTGTCAACCTCACTGGAGGGGGATCCCAACAGAATCCCCACCTGTGCCGCCGGCGCCCAGGTGTGGCCAAGGGGAACGAGGCCCAAGGGGAAGGGTGCCCAAGCGTGGTGATGGTCAAAGCGTGGTGATGGTCACCTTTCTGGCCACGTCGGCTTTCGTTGTGTGGGGGCAGACTGCGGTCCGGGCTTGAGGAATTGGGGGCGCCCCCCGGGTGCTGCATGACATCGGGTGCTGCATGCCATTGAGAGTTGTTACTTGGATTTTGTGGTTGTGGGCATCCTGGATTGTTGTTGGGCCCATCTGGGGGACTCACGGCAGCATGGTCAGGTGGCGTACGCTGTCAGGCTAGACTAGACTAGGCTGCTGCGGTGGTGCCAATGGTGTTGTGGGTTGCGGTGCTTGTAGGTGGAACCTATTGGCTCCCCCACGGCCTTTGAAGATGTGAGACCCTTGCCCAGGGATCTGTCCAATGCCACAGACCTGATCGAAGCCGAGGGCGCCACTTGGGCCTGGTGAGTGGGGTAGTGCACGGCTTGGTCTTGCTAGAGAACAAGCTACACCTTGAGATGGGTACCTGATAGTAGGTAGGCCATCAAGGATGATGCTGTGGAGGAGGGACCATTGGCGGCTGACACTTTGTCAGGTTGGTGTGCGTGCAATAAGCTGTGCTGACAACTTGTGTTCCTGAAATGCATATTGTCATGCATGCAATGTAATGCGCAGGCTCGCTTATGGTGCTTGTGAGGGCTCGTGCGCCCCTCCCCTTCGCCTGCAACCTAGCCTTCCTGTATGCACATGGTTTCGAGGCCATGGTTGCTCCCAGACAGCCCTCATGCAATGCTTCCCGGTGTGAACCCTGAAGCGTCAGTACTGATGCCATGTTCCGGTCCCCCTTTTTGCGGCAGCAGTACCCCCGTGGGATCCCCATCCCATCTTTCAGCCCCACCAACCCCACCTTGCCCCCAATGCGCGGGGCACCACCTCACCCTCTCCTGGCCCCGCGCTCGTTCCTCCTGCATATGCAGGGCTTACAGGAACGTGGAGGAAGACGCCGCGCCTCATGGCCATCGCCCTTGTGCCTCCTGCATATACCGGCGTTATTGCAACATGGAGCAATACATGTCGCACCTCATGGGCATCGCCCCTGTGTCTCCTACTCATGCAGGCTCTATCGGAACGTGGTTAACCTGGCCATCTACACGGGCTGCGCTGCCTCCGGCAACGCCAAGGAGACCCTGCTGGTGCCGGCGGGGTGGGAGCTTGTCTCCATTCTCAACTTCACCGACCCCACAGGGCGCAGCAACGTCGGGCCCGTGCCCTTTGCGGCAATCTTCCACCAGCCGCAGGAGCGGCAGCTGGTGAGAGCGGGGCAGCTGGGCAGGGAGCTCTGTGGGTGTCCTCCACGTGATGCGCATGTTGAGTTGGACCATGCTGGGCATGATGCGCAAGTGGCAACCCCAGGCATGGTGCATTCACTTTTGTAGCTTGCTGGTTCCCTGCCATGCAGGTACAGCATGCAAGATGCTCAACCAGAACCACTCTTCATGCCTTGGCTTGCTTGGTTGCAGGCCGTCATCGTGCGCGGGACTGTGTTTGGCTTTGAGTGGGTCCTAGACTTTGCCTGGAACCAAACCACCGAGTACAGCCGGTACCTGGGCAACACGTCCGTCCACTGGGGCGTGGCCGAGGTCTACCAGCAGCTGTGGCCGGGCGTGGAGGACGCGCTGCGCACGCTGGTAGTAGAGCAAGGCGCGGTGGACCAGGCAAGCACAGTCGTGCTTTCTTCCCATGCTGATGCTTATGAAGAGCACGCTGGTGGTGGAGCAGGGGGCGGTGGATTAGGCAAGCACAGTCGTGCTTTCTTTCGTCCCAGCACATGTGCAGAGCACCTCCCTTTGCAGCTGGTGCTGGCCCTGTCTTTGACAAGTTTCCAGGCATGGCTGGAGCTGACGACGCTACGCCTGCCGCGTACTGCAGCCCCGGCATCCCTGCCAAGCGAACCCGCCTGCCGAGAGAGGGTGTGTGTGTGCCCTCGTGTGGGTTCCCCCAGGCTCCCTGTGGCTAAGCCCTGCACCATGACGTGCCCCTGGGTGCAGGTCTTTGTCACTGGCCACTCCCTTGGCAGCGGTGTGGGCACGCTGCTGAGCCTAGGCATACAGAGCTACCTGGATGAGCAGCTGGGGGCTGATGTGGCGCCAGTTGTCAGCGCCTCGCTGGCAGCCCCCCTGAATGTAGGGGGCCCCGAGTTTGTGGACTACTACAATCAGCGAGTGAACGCGCGGAGGATCGCCTTTGTCTACGACTCCATCCCTCAGGTGGGGATGCATGGGAGGGCTGGCTGGCCTTGCTGGCAGCCCTAGGAAATGAGTGGATGCCACCCGCTGCAAGCCTCGCTAGGGTTGCAGCATGAGCACGTGTGAGAGCTGGGGGGCGGTGTGTGTGTGTGTGCGCCATGAGCCCTGGGTTGAATCTGGCCCTCTGCCAGTGCTGCTCCGGCTGCAGTGCGTGTTGCAGCGCACGCCTCCAGCTCACAGGGGGTGCGGGGATGAGGGTCAGGAGGCGCTGGCCAAAATTGCTTGCATCCACTCGATGGCTGCAGGTGCCCTGCGAGCCCGCCTTCCCCGCCTGCACCCAGAAGGACGTGCTGCTCTCCCAGGTGAGCGGCTTAATAGATTGGTTCCGCAAGCAGCTGGACCACTGGAAGGGATATCTCTTGGGTGTGTGTGTATTACACTACCTGAAACGGTTCAAATGCTGGCATTTACATGCAGCGGTGTGCTGCTACGTGGTGTGGGGCACGGGGTAGTTTCTGGGCGGCTGGGTATCGTGACTGAATATGCGGCATGAGCTGAGCACGGTCAGCCACACCTCTTTCATGGCCAGGTGCGGCTGCTGTACGCCCAAAAATGGGGTGTAGGCAACCTCATGGCTAAAGCACCAGTGCTCTCCCCTCTTCACCCTGCCTGCAGTTCAGCGTCGTCCCCACTGACCAGCCCGGCAATGCGAAGGAGTGGTCGTATGAGGCCATCGGAGGAGGGGTGGTGTTTACACCCGCGGAGCTCCCCCAGGTACCCAGCTCTGGGCTACCGCTGGGAAGTGTCGGTAGTAGAGAAGCAGCACAGCATGGCCCGCGCAGACCTGCAAGACGTCCTGACCTGCGTCAGACACCCTGCTGCGCCTGCTTTGGACGCTTGCGGAGTGTAGCAGCGGCAGCTAGTAGTGGGCGGTGTGCTGGCAGAGGGTTGGACGAGTGTTGGGACAGCTTGTGGATCAGCCGTGGATTTTTGTAGAGTATGTGAAAGCCTGACACAGCGCGCTGGTGCCTTTGCTGCTGCCGCAGGACTCGGAGGCCTGGTCAGCTGTATCCATCCTGCAGGTCTGCTGGGTCAACAACTACTTCAGCGCCACCCACGGCTGCTCCTATAACTGCTTCTTCAGCCAGTTTGTCCCCGGGTACGAGGCCAACAACAGCTGCTGGCTGTCTGAGAAGCCCAATGGCATCACCGGCTCCCAGTGCAATGGGTAAGTCTGGGTGCTATAACAACCCTCCTTCCTCAGGGTTTGGGTTTGACGTTTTGAAGGTGCTAGTACAAGGCCCCCGTATGGGTGCATGCATGCATTGCATGCTTGTAAGAGCGACATGCGGTGCGCTGTGAGAGGGTGCTTTGCAGCAGGCTCATTTCCGACGGTTGCATCAGACTGATTCTCTTGCAGCGAGTAGGGTGTGCCATGTACGGGGTTGCAATTGGCAACAGCATTGGGGAATGGTGAGAGGTTACCTGCTGGGTTGTGCAGGTGGCCAACCAACTACCCCATAGCCGCCTGAGCGCGGCTGCCGAAGTGCTACTGACAGTGGGCCAGCCCTGCACCATGGCGTTTTCAGGGGTAAGTACGGGTTGGCAGTACTAAGGAGTGAACCACAGAAGCTGCAAGGCTTGGCATTTAGCAAGAGCAAGGGCAAGAGTGGGTCGGAGAATAAGTGCCTGTCCGATTGATTGCTGATTGGCCCCTAACACAACAATAGTGCAATCCCTGTGAACCCTTTCCCGCCCTGTCTGTTGATTCTGCCTTTTGCTCCAATACAATGTGGTGCTGGCTCGATTTTGCGTGTACGGGCTTTGATGCACATTGATCTAGTGATCCATTCATCACGGATTGTGCACCGCCTTCATTAGGCGGTGTGGCTTGGCGACTTGCCAACTGCAGTCCTCACCTTATCTATGCTGGACTATTCATGCTGACCACTATCTATGCTGAAGCACTTGCAATATTGTTCCTTCGGACTGTACGTATAAGGTTTAAACAAGAGCCTTACCTACCCCAAATGCTTATGTACATACCCCATTGTGTAAGCAATCGGAAAATGCAAGCAGTATGGAGCCACAAGAGACGAGGGGAAGTAGGAATGGCATTATCCCTTCTGCGTAATGTAGCACAAAAAGCACTGTGTCCGTTAACTAAAAGCCCAACTTTTAGGCTCGTTCTCATTAGCCTTGTTAACTCAGCACGGGAGAACAGCTTCATGGTCACCAACAGTTTTCAGGATGTGGTCAGACATTCACCTAAGCGCGCTCATGTCTGGCCTGACAGCATACAGCTGCCCAACCCCTGACCGCAGACCTGCCCCTCGATCGCACCAGCCAGCGCTCCAGCTGTTAGGTTCTCGCAGCGCCTCAACACGACGACAGCTGTTTTGCTGCCAGCAGAGCCGTGTTGCGCCCTGCTATGGCGGCTATCTCCATGGCCGAGGCGGCATTCTCCAAGGCGTTGTTGTAGTATAGGCCCTCAGCCAGCCTGAAGGGTGAGAAATCCTCTGGCGGGTCAAACCTGCGTAGCAGCATGAGAACGGGTTCCGGTCATGCATGTAGCTCTTCATGCAATCAGCCAAAATGCAGCCATATTGGACACATAAAACAATGATCAAACACTTGTGCCTCGGGACTCTGCAAACAAGTCACAAGGGGGTGCTGTCTAGCTTCTTGGTCCTGGCCTAGCTGCAAGCGTCGTGGCCAGCCGACAGACACTGTAAAGCACGGATTACTGCCAGACAACACAATGCCGGTTGCCCAGGCTGCGGCACCAGCCCGCACAGCTCGCTTCCACATGAAGTAAGTGGCCTGTGTGCCCTTCAATCCCTGGGGAACATTGTCTTGCCTGGGGTATGCCCTCCAGCTCTTGGTGACAAGCACTCTGAAACCGGGCTCGAAAATCTGCCCCAGCTCGTCCTCCTCAAGCGGCTCGGAGCTGAACAGCTTGAACACTGACGAGTTAGCACTGCTGCCAGGCCCCAAGTGGCCAATGCAGCTGAAGGGCGTCTGGGCAGTCTGCGTGACCAGGATGTCGGCTGCGGCAAAGGAAAACTTGTCAGAGCCATCGAGAACGGTAGGGTTGAGGGGTGGAAAGAGCGACGAGAACAAGCCACAGACCATTCTCGCTTGTAAGTGCTCCCAGCACAAGCACCAAGAACTTGAATGCCTACACACCCAGCCACCATCTTTCACAGCAGAGCCGCCAACCCCGCAGCAACTCATCCCAGACGCAGGATCATAACTCACTGTAGGGCATCCCATCTTCTTCAGGGAGTCCAAAGTAGGCGGGCCGCAGCTCTCCCTCCACAATGGTTGTCACGGTGGTTTGATACTTCCTGGGAGGGATGCGGGGCAGCTCCACCCCACTTACGGCGATGCCGCTCAGCTCCAGCGGGGCAGCAAGGATAACAGCATCGAAGGGGCCGTAGGCAGGGCCCTGGGCTCCCGCACCGCCTGCTGCTGCTGCCTTGAGTCTGCCAGTCCCACTGCAGCCTGCCAGTTGGTCCGGGACTTCCTGCTGGGCCTGCAACCGGCGCTGCTGCAGGGCATCTGGGCTGTCAAAATCGACCCAACTACCACCTGCTCCGCCTGACAGCAGGTCCTGGGGCTGCTGCTTGCCGCCAATCGCTGCCGCTGCGACTGCACCCGCTTCAACAGGCCGCCAGGGCTGCGCCGTCTCAGTGTCTCGGCAGCCCGCAGCAGCCAGGGCAACGTCGAAGCGCCCATCAGTGCGTGCTGCGACTTCTCCCACGGCCACCCCTGTCAGCACCGTTGCTCCGGCCTTGGCAACGAGCTTCTGAGCCAGCTGCTGGTTCCCACCCTGCAGAGCACAATACAGCCAGCCGGATGCGCAAGTGGACCACCATGGGCTGGGCTTACCAAGGCCCAGCAAAGGAGCCTCCTTCCACCTTTGCAGATGCGCCTACTCACCATACACCAGTGGTGAGCCATGTCAAACAGGGCAGCAGCAAGCAGCAGCTGTCTGCCGCTCATGCTTGGGCAGACCTTGATGGAGAAGACTTGGGGGTCTGTGGAGGGCAGGAGGGAGACCAGCCCCGCCAGGGCATTCAGCTGCAGGTTGTTCTGGTTGTAGTTGGTGCGGCCGATGCCCGCCACGACTTCGTCCGCAAACTCCTGCATGTAGCCGTCGGCCGCAAACTGCTCCTGCAAAGCATGAAGCAGGAGGGAAGAGGGGAGGTGGAATGTTTACGGATGCCGTGGTCGTTACAAGCATGGGCCATGTCCAGTGAGCACAGCTTCCAGAATTATATAATATTTCAGTGACCAGTGCAGCTGGACTGGTGGTGGTTGTAACTGTGCTGGGCTTGGCACTGTGGGTGCGCTTTCGGGGACCAGCATGAGCAAGTGTAAAAGCCCTGGCAGTACCGTGGTCCCCTAGGTTTGGGGCCGGGCCGCTCACCCGAAGGTACTGAAACAGACTGTCCTGTGTAAGGTCATACAGCCCCAGCTGCTTCAGAAAGTCACCAGGGCTGTCGAATGCGACGCCTTCGTCTTGCAGCTGGTACAGCGCCTCAAAGCGGGCAAACATGCGGGAGGGGTGGCTGCAGACAGGTATGACACAGTGGGTCAGCCTCTGTACAATGCGGAGCTAGCCAGAGTCCTATTGGAGCAGGGGCTGCAAGGTGAACACCTTCAGCTTCAGAATAATATGCAGTAACGTATGAGCCAGTGTCTTCTTAAAGAACAGAGTACGGCTGGGGGGTTCCCCAGGGCCTTCCCATCCACCCATCGCCCCTCCCATCCATCCATCCATCCACCCATCCAACAACCGCGGTCAGGGAGCGCCCACTGATTCAGCCCGCCCTGCCATACCTGCGCAGCTGGTAGTAAGCCAGCCCATAGCGCCACAGCAGCCGCAACAGCGTCAGCAGCCGCCACTCTGACTCTTTGAACACCAGCTGGCTGCCATCAAACACCGCCAGCCGGCTGTCCGAGTCGGAGATGTCGTGCACGGAGAGTCCCGCCTCCCCCGCCAGGAACCTGCAGGAAAGTTGAATGCTTGACGCCTGAGTAAGGGTGCGGTGACTGCTTTGCTGTAGGCAGCGGCCATGGGTGCACATAAACCCCCTGGTGTGGACCCAGTGGCCCTGCAGCTCACCGCAAGTAGTGGTTGCCTGTCCAGGCTATGGACGCCCCCAGCTCGTATACTCGGTCATCAACACGGTCGCCGCTCTTCCAGCTGCTGGTCCTGCCACCTAGCGTGTCATGCTGCTCGAACCTGCAGCAGCCAAAGCTCCTGATCGCTTGTCCTCGCTGCGCGCGAGTCAGGCCTGGAGGGAGGGACCGCACTCACAGTGTTATGTTGACGGCATCTCCTAATAATGACTTCAAGTAATAGGCGCTGGCAGCTCCCCCCACGCCTCCTCCAACAATGGCCACCTGCTTGACCGCCAGGCCAGGTTGCACACAGCCAAGCACCGCAACGAGGAGCACTATAAAGAGGTTCATGATGATGATGAGACCTGCGCCTGACTGCCAATTGGGGTCCTGATCGAAGTTCGAGATGTGCCAACAGTATCCAACCTGTGCGCGCAAGGGCGCCAGCATCTCCAAGGGTTCCCCAATTCAACCATGGGTGGGAGGCTAGGTCAGCCCAATGGAGGCGTGGCAGCTATAAGCTGTCGAGGCTGCATTCTGGTAGTTCAAGATCTGCTTTACATCAAGCTGACCTTAAATCAACACCATACTTGAGGCTAAAGCCGCGCAGCTGCGCTTCACCCCTTTTGCAGCAGCACCAGATTTTGCCAGCTGCATGCATGACACTTGCCCTGGCATGAGGAGCACCCCTTCACATCCCCAGGCTTAAACATAACCTGGCTGCTGCAAGGCCGGGCCCCCAGAGACCTCCTAGTGTGCAGCAGCGCGTCCGCCACTCTCCCGGCTCAGGCGGGAGCAAGGCGCAGCAGCAGGCCAAAGTGATCGCTGGGCAGCACCGGCCGGCCCTCGTGCTGCAGCCCTGGCAGCGGCTCCCGCCCCACCATCTCCATCCCCGCTAGCCGCCAGCCGCCAGCACTCAGCCGGCAAAAGGCGCGGTCCAGCCGGCGGCGGATGCGGGTCCTGGGATTGAGCATTGGGTTGGCCCTGGGGTCGTATGTCAGGCCGGGGTCGCCCGTGTGCAAGTTGACCCAGGCATCGCACCTGGGAGATGGAAGCAATACAAGGCTTGCGCGGCTTGTGGGTGCACGATGGCATCTGCCAGATGACAACCGTCAACAACAGGAGATACCTCGTCAGGGCGAGAAGAATTCGAGGACGGGAGGAAGTGCAGACCAATCACATTAGGGTAGTGGCAAGGATGCTTGCTTACCATCCCCCAGGCAGCACATCACAAGGCTGGCCGTCGTCGGGATTCCAGTTCATGTCGCCAGCAAATACGATGTCAGAGTCTTTGGCAGCCTTCTCCAGAAGCAGCGCGGCCTGGAGCACCACTCAGCCACGCCCAGCTGACCGCATGCACATCTAGAGGGCTGGGGCCGAGGAGATGTGCACACAACCGCACAGGCGCATAGCACCGCCTTCCACAGCACGTTAAGCGCTTGAGGGCCACAACCACCCTGGTCACTGCTGCTTCATTGGGCAAGCCAGTCCCCCTGGCATGAGTTGGGCCGACCGTGCATGCCTCCTACTTGCAGCCGGCCCACCTGCTTGCACTGAGCCACCCGCTGCCTGCTGTACAGCTGGTTCGAGCCTGTTGGGCTCTCCAAGTGTGAGGTTGCCACTAAGAGAGGCATGCCAGCGACTGTTGCAGCAATGCATTTGAGGTCCCGCCCTGCAGCCGGCCAGCAAATGCTGCGCATGGTGGGATGGATGAGAGGAGGTGCAGGTAGGGAACTACAATCTCCAAGCCTTGCAGTCGCTTGGGCCCCGCAGTAGCAGTGGACCCACTGAAATATGTACTACAAACGCTGGTAAGCATTACTATAGGGCTTGTAGGTGGCAAGGCACCAGGTCCACCTACCCATAATCGAGTTGGCAAAGGGTATGGTGGCAGCCCTGCTCACTTCCACCACATCCTTGCGCCACAGAAGCATGGTGAAGTATGCTGCAGGGATGCAAGCAGATGTGGTGGTGGGGTGAGGTGGAGGCTTTGCGGAGGTTTAAAGTATTAAGCCAAGCCTGCTATCGGAAGTTTAGAGCATCACGAGTATTGCAAGCAAGCAAGAAAGGCAAGGGAAGGCGAAGGTGTAACAAGAGCAGCACGACCACACAGTTCGGAAGCTCATCCCTGCTGTGCTGCAATGCCCCGCCCCCCAAGACAGCTCCTGTTCAGTGAGCAGTAAACAGAACACTGCCCAGGGTACCACATTCACGTGCGCCAGGGGGGCAGGAGCCACCAGCATATTTGCGCCACCAGGGCGACTGCTGGAGCAGAAGGTGAATGAGGGGAGTAACCTCCTGCAGCACACAAAGCTTCTGCTGCTTGCACGGGACCCCATGTGTTACACAGGGAGTGGAGGGCGTAGCACCGCCAGATACCCAGAGTAGTTCTTACAAGAAGGGCAGCCCCTTTCGTGCACTTCCATGTACAACCTGTCGCACCCTGGCATATGCTGCTTGCTTGCACCCTGGTGAGGGGCCAGCGGCAGGGCAGATTGCAGTCAGTCTTGCCTGGAAGCAGAGAAAGTGTGGGAAGCCCTTGTCAGCGATGATGCCGCCCACCGCCTGCATGCGGACGTGCACCTCCACATCCTCCCGAAACCTGGTGGCAGCGTAAGTAGCAGCAGAGTAAGTCGAGCAGCCCATGTGACCATAGCAGCCTCTGCTGGGGTGTGCAATTTGACAGTCACTAAATGGAGGGCAGCAGCATCACCCAGTTGCTACAGAGTCCGCAGCAGTACGTGACGGCCGCCTGTGCTTGCAGCATTGCACATGGCCAGGACACCTGGGTTCCCAGATGACGCCTTGGCATCAGTTCTCCTGGCTGATGATCTCCAGTTTGACAAAGAAAGCTCAGCTAAGCACAGGGATGCGCACCAGAGGTTGTAGCTCAGTAGGGATACTTCAGTGAGGCCTGGGTTTGCTGCCGCCGCGACTCCGTCGAGTGGTGCCTGCTGTTGGTGCTGGCACTGCTGTCCCACATGCAGGGGTGCTGATGCCCTGACTGGCGCCACAACTGGCAGCGGTGCCCCAGAAGCGGCTCTTGCTGATGCTGCCGCCGGCATGACCCCAGCTTGCTGCCCCTGCACGTGCACCTGCTGTTCTGGCTGCCGCTGCACTCGCCTGGCGACACGCTCGGCATGCAACTGCGCCAGCAGGGAGTTACTAGCGCTGCCAGCAGCAGCACCGGCAGGAGCAGCCGCAGCAGGATCAACCCCTGATGATTCCTTGCTCCCAGGCGGCCGCGCTGAAGCCGAAGGCTGGGGGTCGCGCGACGTCATAGCGCCAAGCTCACCTGCTTTGCTCACACGTTGAGCAAATGCCATTATCCTTTGCCTGGCAGCTTTTTGCTCTTCCTCTGTCAGCAGCTGCTCAGAGTCTCCTGGCTGACCTGCTTCGGTGGCAACTGGGAGGTTTGCTGGCTCGGCGTGTAGCTCGCGGCCGGGGCTACATCTTTCTTGCTGCGGCTGGGTCCTTGCGCGCTTGGCAAACCCCATAATGGCAGCCCTGGCCTCCTCCTTACCACCCAAAGCGGTTCTTAATGGCTTGCTCGCAGCCTGCCCTGCAAACTCGTCAAGACAAGCTGGTCGTGGCAAGCTGGTTGTGGTGTGTGCTGGTTGTCACTTGCCTCTAGGAGGCTGTCTTGGACTACCGAGCTTACCCGGTGGCGAGTCTGCCGTGAGGTCCACAAGGTCTGGTTCGGCCATGCCAAGTTGGACTTGTCGTGAATACACCCACTTCGGCTGGGCCAATGTCGCTCGATTTGCTGTCTGTGAAGCCACGGATATATAGGTCAAAGCCAAGGAGGCACCCACTAACCAAAGGTCTGCTCGAGTTTTGAGGCTTGTGTGTCATGATTACTACCGCAGTGGCCTGCAGGACATATAGCTACGGTTTTTCGACTTGGACACGACCTGCTGCCATCTTTGAACACCGTGAGAAAGGGAGCAGGAGACAATCATGGCCTCTACAATACGTACACGTGTTTTGCTAACGGACCCACCAGACAAAAGCAGCGGGCGCTCCACCCCAAGCGCATGTACACTTTGGCATAGTGGCCAGTAGGGAAACTGATCCTTCAAGGTCTTTTGCACTTTACCCACGTTTGCCAAAGCAGGCCTTGGGTGAGCTCAGTCTGGAAAGACCTGGAGTGTCTTAACAGCCAGGGTATCTGGCTGCCTTACCAGTCAGTTCGGTACACCTTACAGTAGTACACGTTCCACCCGAGTGCAGAAAGGCATGCATGTGGAAAGGAACCTTCCTTCAGGTTCGGCTGGTGTCGTACTACACAACTGATCAAGGAGGCAGAGCGATCCTTTTGGGCTGCGCGTTTTCTGTTTTCTTAGGTGTACCCGTATGACTATCCCAGCGTGCCTGGCTAGATGGGATTCAGGAATCCTATCTACTAGGACTACCTTCCTGCTGACCAGCAAAGCTCTTGCAAATTCACCACAGCAGCCTTTGCAGCAGCCTGCCAATTTGCCACAGCGTAGTAAGCGCAGGGCGCGCAGGACCTTGCAAGCACGTGCTGGTGGTGGATGTACGTGAGTTTGCCTCCTGTCGGGCCGGCCGCTCGCGGACCAACAGTACGCGTTGGCCGGACGGTGCTGTACTTTCCCCCAGTCGGCCCGCATATAAGCCTCAGCCCTAACCAACACTTCACTTCTCTGGACACTCAGCCTTGGGACCTTGCAACCCTCAAGTGCCCATAAGGTGAGCATAGGGTCGACCTGTAAGCTGACGGGGATGGTCGAGCAGTGGGGCTGTTCCACAAGTCAGGGAGGGTAGGGACTTGCAAAATTGCATGGGTTATATCTCTGAAGAGCACTGTGGTGCGGGACTGGGCTCGGCGGATGGGGGACAGGGCGGCACATAGGCTGCCCATGATCATCTGGCTACCCTGCCCACTTGAAGTGAGGCACCGTGGAGATGCAGAAAACTTCAATTGCACCTGTTGCAGGCTGAAAGACATCGACGGACCCTCACCATCATGAAGAGCTTCGCCATCGTACTCTGCGCCATGGCGCTCTTCATGGCCACCACTGTACGCGCCGACGATATTGACGACGCCCTTGAGCTCGGTGGAGCGTGCTCAGGTGGGTCTAAAGAAGGGTGCTGACGTCAGGCGTCAGGACCGCTCACGAACCCAGGGTGCAGTCCCTGTGTGTCTGGTCCAGCCAGCCCAGGGTGGTTCATGACTTCTGTGGAAACAAGTGCACACGTCGAGCAACGAACATGTGGCCTGGCAGCATGGCAAGAGGGCATGTCACACTAGGTCCCTAGTGGGCCTTGTCAGCGGGGTGAGGTAAAGTGCTGCTGATGGAAGCAAACTGTGTGGTATGCATGCAAGACTTGCCAAAAGAAGAGGGCTTGACCCACCTGGCGTAAGCCTGCCAGAGGTCGTAGCCTTATGCTGCTGCACAGACACATCCATTGCCTGCCCCGGTCAACACCGCCCTCCCCTTTTGCTGCAGGCGACTGGTCCGGCGTGTACCTGCTGGACGTGCGTAACTTTGAGGTGGCCAAGGATGCCGCCCTGAGGGCTGCCCAGTACCTCCTCGACGTCAAGGTGAGTGGCAATTGGGTATGGATCCAGGCACTTGACCGGCACGGCTCCCTTTGCCTGCTCCTTGACATACCGTTGCCTGACACCACTCATGCTGAGCCAAGCTAGCATGAGTAAGAGCTGGTTAGCATGCGGCACAGGACAGGCTAGGAGAGAGACTAAATTCCTTCCGAGATCAGCAAGCATTGCGCTTGAGGCCAGTCCAGCTCGCTTTTGCCAGCTCCTAAGACATGTGCCTTGCTGGCACCAGTGGCATGCTGACGGTTTCCACTATCTCACCCATGCAGCCTGATACCTTTGTGTGCCCCACAACTGACGACGATCAGGATGAGGACGGTATGTTTGATGCCTGTGCCGTTACCACCGTTGCACAGACAAGGCCAGCTCGCATCGGCTCCTGTGACCTGACTGCTACCCACCCATCGGCATGGCATGCTGCTGCGATGGACTTTACATTGGTTTCTTTGTCGTGTTGCACAGCACACTTCAACATGCTACTCTGCTAGCAAGCGTGCCACCTTGCTTGACCCTCTAAGCGCTTGCTATCTGCAGCCCTGGATGAGCGCTTCGATGACGTGGACTTCCGCTATGTCTGCCAGAAGGTAAGCATCTCCTTCGCCTAGCATGCCGGCTTGCCCTGTGTCGAACTTCAAGGTGTTTTTGACAGTACGTGCTATGCCACTAGAGGGTGCTCAACAGTGCACCTGCTGCTGAAGTTGCTGCACCTTCCATGTACCTGACGGGCACTTCTGCCTATGCGCTGCAGAACGTGAGCACCGGCACCTACTACAAGCGTGAGTGGTTGCAGCGCCTCAACATCGCCTGGTCGCATGCGGGCATAGGCTTTGCTGTGGGCGCAGACAGTGGGAACTGCAGTGGCAGTGCAAGCTCAAGGGCTGTAGATGTCCCGTGCCACACATATATTGTCTGCCTCTGGCTGTGAATGCCTGGCCCAGCGCTGAGGGCGCTTTTGCGAACCTGATTTTTACCTGCCTGCAGTGTCTTTCTCCATTGACTGCGACGAGTCCAACTCCGAGGAGACTGACTCCCAGGCCCTGTACCTGGAGGCCCTCTTCTTCAAGCCCACCAGCGGCAAGATCCAGTTCCTCAACGTGGTAAGTATGTGTGCACCATCCCCTGCTCCTGGCTGCCTGCTGCGACGTCCGCGTAGCCTGAGGGGTTTTTAGGGGGCATGGCCAGCCTTGCTATTGCTGTCTATTGAACTCACCTTCCACAATTCGCACTGCTAAGTGCAACATTTGTGCTCCTTGCAGACCACCGCCCAGGCGCTGGACTGCTCTGACATCAATGACTCTGGCCTCGTCTGCTACTTTGGTGAGTGGGCCTCAGGGATCGGGCGCTGGGTGCCCGCAATTGAGTCTCCTAGCGAGTGCCAACCGCACTTGCCACATAGATGCCATGGGGTGGCACCTCTGCATAAACACGACCAGCCCTACACTACGTCTGGCTTGCGCCTGAGCTTGTGCTGATGTGCTGCCGGGCTGCCTGCATGAGCGTACTGTCGTTCTGCTCTCTTGCTGCAGGCAAGTACACCCTGGCCTGCGACACCTTCTGGAGCGGCACCAGCACCGCCAACCTGACCTGCAGCCTCTCCGACAAGAGCGGCAGCAAGCAGACCCTCAAGCTGTCATGTGACATCTCGGTAAGTGAGACACCGGCTTCCCACACAGCTGCAGTGGTGCTTGCAGCAGCCTGTCTGGGCGTCCTGTTTCTTAGCACGGCTGCAAGTTGTTGTGATGTTTAGGGGGGGTGCCCCAGCCTTCCGAGTGGTGCTAGAACACCCCAGGCTCTCGACCAGCCGGCCCTTGAGTCTATGTACGGCCATGAGGAGGGTCAGGTGCCTAGACTGCCACCAACCTTGAGCCACTGCTTAAGCTGCTGCAGAGCTCTACCCCCCTCAAGGACCTGGTCAGCTGCCTGACCTCCTCCTCCGACTGGTCCAGCCTGTCCTCCACCGTCCAGACCACCATCACCAACCTGCTGGAGAAGTTCAAGACCGCCATGGACTCTGGCGCCCTGGCAACCATGTCCTACAGCAGCAGGAAGTGAGGACGGGCTAGAGGCTGGCTGTGAACAGAAACAGCGAAACCTCTTCCTCAAAGCCGGCAGTGGCTGATGAATGATGAGCCCCTTCTCTCTCTCAGGACTTCATTAGTATGTTTTGAAACCGACAAAAGAGCACATTGCATGCTTGCGTACCTCTGGTCGATTACTAGCTCTTCTCTACCCTTTTGGCAGTTTTCGAAGCGAGGCTATTCTCGATCCCGGTGGGTGGCTGTGCCTGTGTGTAGGCTGCTGTTCAGTGATCAGCCTCGAGGTAGCCGTTGTTTGGGCTGGGAATGACCCCACTGTTGAGCATGCGCATTTGAAACTAAAACTCTGAGGCGAGGCTGCACTGCCAATTGGCAGGGCAGCATACGCGAACTCCCTGTCATGTCAAGCTGCCCAATGGCAGATTTGATGTCAGTTACCCTTTTAGTGCTGTGAACTCACGATGTGTTGCGCACGCTTTTGCTGAGCTTAGTGTCGTATGTTGGCTCCTGCCATTCCAGGGGTTTCATCCTCGTTGAGCGGCTTTCTTGCTTGTTCAGTCTTGCATGTTCGATGCATGAGCCACGACTCTGCCTCTTGCTGACTGTGCAAATCAGCACACGGACTCTCTGCCCCCCTGACTGTAAAAACTGGAATAGAGCTGTCCAGACAGGCTCCTCAACCGTACCCCTTTCACCTCCAAGACATGTGATTGGCGGTTTAGCTTGCTATGCAGGCTTGCCTTGCGGCAAATGTGGAAATGCATAGTCGCACTGGCAGGTAGCCACCAGGACGCAGGCTGCACATCCGAGGTGTGGTATGACTTGTGCACCGCTTTGCGTGGCGCATTTAAGATGTAAATGCAAGTGACAGGAAGGGGTCAGACAGCAGTGTGGCGGGTGCCAGCTGCGTCAAAAAGCAGGCAGAATTAGGGAGGGGAAGACAAGCTGCAAGCACACTGGCGCATTTGTGTGCTGGGCAGGGCAGTACAGAGGCTGCTGGCTGCCGGACAGGCTTGCAGCCAGCACCTCCCTATTGACAAGCCCAGTTTTTTGTGTTTCATAGCAACAGGGACGGCTCAGGGCGGCGTTTGCTGTCTGTACACTGCTGGCGCGGCGCTGTGTCCAAGGGGGCGCTGGCAGTGCAACCCTGGCTGTGGTCTACCTGCCACAGGTGTTGCTTGCACCCGCAGGTCAGTAGCGGTTCTTCCATTGGATTCCTCTCACCCGCCTGACCATGTGGCTCTTATACACTGACGATATGCATGGCACTCTCCGTGTTGGCAAAGCTGGGGACCAACAGGAGCCCGGAGCCGTCGGTAAAGCAGTGGCAAATGTTGAGGCCCCGGACTGCGGGTCACTAGGATCTTGTTGCACTTGGGAGTGCTTGCCATTATACCCAGTAGGCCTAACCACCTTGAAGGACACATGTTTCACAACCTGTCTCTCAACTGTTGTTGGCGGAGCAAGGCATCCCTTCGGTATCACCCACAAGGTTACTGGGGTTAAAAGCAGATCTGTGGCAACGAGACTGCCCCTGCAGATTTCATCGGCCAACCTACTGG
Organism: Parachlorella kessleri; assembly: GCA_001598975.1. NCBI lineage: Eukaryota > Viridiplantae > Chlorophyta > Trebouxiophyceae > Chlorellales > Chlorellaceae > Parachlorella > Parachlorella kessleri. The sequence continues at coordinate 67,988 of BBXU01001043.1, read as the reverse complement.
ATCACACAATTGATCCTTAGTGTGCAGGCTCGACGTCTGACCAGCCTTTGAGGGTCCGGCCCTATCGTACTATGTACTAGCGACGTTGTACTATCTAACTGCGGCCATCCGGACATGCAAAAAGCAGCCTGCACTGTCGAGCGGAGGTCCGCCCTCTCTAGCTAAAAAGCACCAGCCAATGCCCTCATGCCATACTTACACCGCCTCGGCCCCGCGGCGGACCGGTCGGCCAAATGCCAGTGATTCGTACTGTACGACGCGGAATCTTTGCTGCACCCCGCCTCGGGCGCCCAAACATAAGGCGCTGTGTCTGCCCCCCAAAGCCACTATCTCCGAGCGCCGGGCTTACCACCTCTGAGACGGCAAGAACCTTGCAAGGTAGGTATTATTACTGCTGAGCTACTTTGCTTACAAGCAGAAACTGCGCAACCTTGGATGCCTGAGCAGCACTGCAGTGCAGAGGCTTGATGGTTGCAACTGAGCTGGTGATCAGTTTCTGGGGCTGTGTGTGTGGCCCGAGGCGGGGTTAGGGGACAGGCAATAAAGGGGCACATAAGCCGTGCACACTGGTGTAGCTGATTTGCCTGCTCCTAGTGATACAATCAAAGCTACACCGTCGTGTCCTTGTGCTATAAGCTAGTCCCACACCCACGCACGTACTGCAGGATGAAGTCCAGCGCCGTCATCCTACTTGCGGCTGTGGCACTGCTGGCCACTGTGCGGGCCGACGATATTGATGACGCCCTTGAGCTCGGGGGCTCTTGCTCAGGTGGGCGCTGGAAGGGGAAGGGGTGGCGCACCCGACACATGATCATGCTGTACCCCCATCACGTTGTGCCGATCACCGATTGTGGCACGCTTGGCATAAGAAAGAGGAGGATAAACTCTTAATTTCTCTTCTTTTCTCATAGGGGAACACCGGGAGGGTCTTTTCTATTCTTTCCCAGCCACGGCCAACTGTGTGCATGTGTGGATGGCTGTTCGAGCGCCTCACAGGTCTTGGTAAGCCTGCCAAACCTTGGCAGCCTGACGCTGTCAATGAACTCTTGTGTATGTGCCCCCTTTGGCTGCAGGCGACTGGTCCGGCGTGTACCTGCTGGATGTGCGTAACTTTGAGGTGGCCAAGGATGCCGCCCTGAGGGCTGCCCAGTACCTCCTCGACGTCAAGGTGGGTACTGCCCCAGTATGTGCAGGAGATGCCAGCTACCTGTCCTGTTGCCCCTTGACACTGCACCTACTTTGCAAGTCAAGCCCAGCTGGCGGCGCTGCCCTTCCCCACCAAGGCTGACAGCGCCATGGCAGCCGTACATGTTTGGGGAAAGGTCCGCACCCATACACGGGCCAAGCCAGTGGCACTATACTACCTTACTGACTGTCCACCTAATGACAAATCATGTGTCTCCCTTGTGCAGCCTGAGACTCTTGTGTGCAACGCCGATGACGATAATCGGGATGACGATGGTAGGCCTGCATGCCCATTGATATCTGCCTGAGTCAGACTACCTACTACTCATGTCTGCCATTAGCGCCTGGCTTATGCGGGGAGTGCCTCCTTACCTGTGGGTGCCCCAGGATGTACACTTCAAGGCAGAGCCTGCTTCCCTGTGTGTCTGCTATGTGTATTTTACCGGCCATTCTGTGCTATATGTATGCCGCTGCCACCCTGATCCATGAGCATTAACCTACCTGGCATGAACGTCTGCACATGGCGGGTGCAGATCTGGATGAGCGCTTCGATGATGTCGATTTCCGCTATGTCTGCCAGAAGGTGAGCAGCGCGTATACTTGGCTGCAGCTGCCTACCCCATGCTGCGCTCCTTAGGCTGTGCATAGGAGGGACCCAGGTAAGGCCTGCCGATTGCACGTGCGGATGGTTGCCTTGGCCTGTATCGCGCCGTGGACTGCTCGGAGGGTGCAGGCATGATACCAACTCCTCCTTCGCCCCTCCCCTGCTGCAGAACGTGAGCACCGGCACCTACTACAAGCGTGAGTTCCTGCGGCAGCATGCATGTCCGTTGCCTGGCTTGGCTGTCGCTAGTGCTGCTTTGTCGGGTGCAAACTAGCACACTTACAGCTGGAAGTCTTGCAAGCACAGTGGGTAGCTGCACACCCTCCGTGCGCCAAGGTGCGGCCCATGACGCACAGAGGTTCAAACATCCTGTAGGTGTCACTGACCTTGAGCTTGTTTGCTGCAGTGTCCTTCTCCATCGACTGCGACGACCAGAATGGTGATGAGAACGATGACCAGGCCGTCTATCTGGAGGCCCTCTTCTTCAAGCCCACCAGCGGCAAGATCCAGTTCCTCAACGTGGTAAGCGCCTTTCACCATGGTGTGCCTTGTGCTGGGAGGCTGGGCTGTCCGGTGCCTGTGCAAGTCGGTGGTGGGTGCTGCTCTGCAGGGCGCCGGTGACCTGTCAGGCATTGCAGGATCTTGGTTTGCACCCTTCGCGGAGCTGCAGCGAGCTGCACAAGAACTTTAAGCCGGATGTGTGATTTGTCACATATGATATGCATACCAAGGACACACCTGTGCGCACATGCAGACCACCACCCAGGCCCTTGACTGCTCTGACGTTGATGACTCTCGCCTCGTCTGCTACTTTGGTGAGGGGGCCGTAAAATTCAGGCAGGAGGACTTGACTGCCACAGACCTCTGATAGGCTGCCTGTGGGCTCCTGCGTGGCAGGGAGAGTGCATTCCTGCGTCTGTGCGTCCAGCTCTATGTACACTGCACGGCATTTAAACCTGTGTGCATATACAACAGTGCTCTGCAGGCTAACTGGGTGTGTGCTTCTAGTCTCCTGCTGCAGGCCAGTACACCCTGTCCTGCGACACCTACTGGAGCGGCACGAGCACCGCCAACCTGGCCTGCAACCTGTATGACAAGAGCGGCAGCAAGCAGACCCTCAGCCTGTCCTGTGACATCTCGGTGAGTGGGAGACCTACATGCACACCTATACTCGTTGCTGGGGTTTGGCCCTGTGCGCTCCTGCACATTTCGGCATTTGTCATGGCCTTGCTTGAGGTAAGCATAGGTGAGGTGCGGGAAGCAGGCATGCATAATGCCGCAAGTAGGTTTGGCCCCTGGCTTTCCCCTGGCGACCATGTCGCAAACACAAGCTCTCCTGCCACGAGCGTTCGGTTGCAGTCAGGCGCAGACACGACGCTCCAACCCCTGCCACCCCTTGTCGCTGCTGCTGCAGAAGGCCAAGTCCATCAGTGACCTGGCCACCTGCCTCACCTCCTCCTCCGACTGGTCCAAGCTCTCCTCCACCGTCCAGACCACCATCACCAGCCTGCTGGAGAAGTTCAAGACCGCCATGGACTCTGGCGCCCTGGCAACCATGTCCTACAGCAGCAGGAAGTAAAGTCGGGCCAGGGACAGAAGCCATGGTTGGCAATAGAAATCGCTTTAGCCGCTGAAGGCTAACGTACAACTGTGGAGTTGAAGGGCAGTCTGGTGTCCCGCTCCAGCAGGCTTAGCATCAAGGCCCAGGGGTGTACAGGGGGCTCAGTCTCTGCTTATCCTCGGTTTGTGTCTCAGTGACTTTTCTTTTTGCTCCGTGATTGACGGCAGGGCATGAAAGACTCGTTCTGAAGACTACCTTGGGTACTTCATCTCACTTGTGTGAGTGTTCCCCAGGGGCGGTTGCTGCAGCTTTGTACCTATCTTATGGTTTGCTGTCACTCACCGCATTGGTGACCAAGGCATTCCCTCAGTCTGGCCTGCCTATTGGCAGCGCAGGTTTTGAACAGCCACTTCCTCCACAGTGGTGGCTCGCCCATTGCCTTCCCTCTTCTCCGCTTTTTCCGACTTCTTCTAGGAGTGTGCCTTTCCGCGCTAACAGTTATTAACTGAGGATGGATGCAATGGGCCCTAACGATTGATGAGATGCTTGGCAGCCTGACAGCCTTGTAGAACATCAACCAAACGAGGTTGCCAGCAATTAACTTTTCGGAGAACCTACCACTACACCCGGTTGAATACATGCAGACTCGAAGATGTATCAGTGCAAGCAGGCCGCCATTAGCTCATCAAACACAGACATGTCAACTTCCTTCACCAGCCTCACCGCCCCCCACCCCTCTCCTGGTGCCTGCAACCCATCACCCTGCCCTGCCCCACCATTCCCCTGGGCAAAAGGGGCACTGGTGGCGCCAAACATGGTCTTGCCGCGCAGAGCATCGCCCCCAGCAAGCTCAACCCTGCACTGGCGCAGCTCTGCAGTGAGGAGGAGCCGCTCCGGTGCCAGGGCTAATGCTACCGCCAGCGGATCACAGGGAACCCATCCCCCCTCGTGCGCGCCCCCCGGGGCCGCTCTCTCCCGCTCCAAGGAGCTACACATGATGGCAGCCAGGAACTGAGCCTTGGGGGTACCCTGCAGCAGTGCAGCAGCAAGGTAGCCAGCTGGACCGCCCCGGGGTTGGCCTCTGTCATTGAGAAACACACCATGCAGAGCTCATACACATCCCCAGGCAGGCAGCCAGCCCTCTGTCAGACTCAGCGAAACAATCTAGGTGTTGCCCAATGCCAAACCACAAGTGTTGCTGCATGCGAGTTCTTGCAAGCTTGCCGCACTTCTCCTCGTGGCAAAGCTGGACTCCACAAAACCATCCCCAGGCCCCTGACGCCGCATATCCGCACTCCTGGGCAGGCAACCGACCCTATTCAGCCAGCTGTCCAGCACACTCCAGGGCTGCTGGTGCCGCAGGCACGCATTCCAGGTGAGCAGCGTCACACGAGGGAACTGCAGCAGGGAGCAGCGCGGCGCAGGTCAATCGTGTGCGTCAAAAAATAGCACGCTGCCATGCCGCAGGTCAGCTTGTAGGTAATTGGATTTGACGCATGTGTTGGAGGGCTGAATGGCAGCACGGGGGTATCACTAGCAGTGCAAAGAAGGGATCAACGACTCAAGCTGGAGGCCGTGGCACTGGCTGCCATGTCACCTTCTGGATGAGCACATAAGCTGCCTCCGGGTCCCAATAGAAGTTGTACTCCACATCAGCTGTGGCATTGCCGGGGCCGTCAGCCCCACCCATCACAACCACTGCCTTGACTGCGCACACATCAGCACACCACCAGGTAGACGTCAGTAGTCAGAAGCAGCAGGCACCGGGCGCACAGCTCCTTCAGGTTGGGTAGGACAGCACTGGATGACTGAGATCCAATGGCATGGAGTCATTGCTGAAGAGACACACGCAGGCAACGCTCATAGGATGCAGTCGAGCACCGTTCTGTGGAAATGCTGGATCCAGCTTCGCAGCCAGCGCAAGGTTGGTGGGCGGCCCTGTGACCACTACTACCAACTCCCCGGGGGCCTGCCTTGCAGCGGCTGCCAGGTGCACTGCCGCATGGCCTGCAGCACAGCAGGGGCGGGGACTGTGCTTCTTATAGGTGGACGTCCTTAGGTCTGGGGCGGCGCGGGCCCCAGCTGTTTCTGCTGGTAGCGCAGCAATGCACCGAGAAGCATATATATATATATATATATATATATATATATTTATTTATATTTATTTATATGTATATATATAGGGGCGTGGGCAGCCTTACACATGGCATGTGAGGTAGGCCCAAGGCCAGCCAATGACACGAGCCGCGCCATGGAGCCCAACTTGGGAAGCACGGCTGTTTCCTCACCTGGAACTGGCTCAAGCTTGATGCCGGGTGACGGGGGGTGCACGGCCGGCACATCCCCCATACCATCTCTCCCATAGTACTGCAATGCCAAGCAAAGCAGGGCTTCACAGCTGATCTATCACTGCATTCATATAGAGAACCTGCATGGGCGCACTCCTACACTTCCTCCCAGGTCACAAGAATATTGCCCACAAGGAGGAGCCCACGAGGCACAACACAGGAAAGGGCCAGGGTGGGGAGCACGGTGAGGTGTGACGGAAACCCTAGCCCGGGTACTACCTAATAGTAGCACTTGGACCTCACATATGTAAGAGGCTTGGCTGGTGACAGGAAGGGCTCGGCTGCTCCAACATATAAGGGGACGTCGGCCCTGAAGCAGCAGGTGGGGGATGGGGTAGTTGCCAGCTGGGCGCACCACTGTAAAATCTGCCTGTCCACCTTGCTTGATGGCCATGAGTCTTGTGGATACCACAAAAAAGAAGCGAGCCCAGTAAGCTAGAGTGCAGGCACGAAGCTGCGGAAGGTCATGTCCAAGACCCAACCGGGCTCTGCTGTGCAGGACACCTGTTGCAAAGCGTGAGTAGCCGAGCTAGATTGCGACCCACTTGGGTCACTCCGATGTTTCCAAACACGGCTGACAGGCCTACAAAGTCCACACCAGGTTGTGACAGTGCCAACACCACCCCTGCAGAAAAAGCAAAGTACTGGCAGTGTCAGACAGAGATGTGAGTTGAAGGTAGTCTATTTGCTCAGTGCAGGGCGTTCCAGTACCTTGGGCATCGTCTACGCCAGCATCACAGTCTACCCACAGCTTGAGGTTGGGCATCGCAGTTTTAGCTCCTCCAGAGTCTCCCAAGCGTCCTAAGCCTGCCGAACGTTAGTGACCTGCCCCTTGTGGCACCATCCATGCAACGAGTTGCAATGATGCAGGAGTTCTACTTTTTATCACACAAGAAAAGCACGTGCTTTCGTTTTCAAAACAGGTCCTGCGGCTCAAGCATTGAGATGTAACATGCAGCAGTTAGCAGTTAGCGTCTAAGTACTCTGTGGGCATTGATGACCTGGCAAGGCGCTGAACGGCGTTTCCCGCAAATTTCATCGGCAAACGCCCGGTGCTTGAGATACGTCCTGCCTTCGCTGTTTGTGTTCAACTGGCGCATCAACAAACAGTGAAACGTACTTGAGACCTTGCCCTTCTTACCAACTGGACACGTCATTGTTTCTCGCAAGCAGAGGAGTAGGATGTGTGGTGTCGTTCTGTTGAGGACCTTGTACGGGTCATAGAACGTTGTACTAGCGAGACATGCTGTGAAGTGGTAGAGAACTGGTGAGTCCTTTGCTGCCAACCTTGCAAGGCGCTGTAGCTTGCTCCGTGGGGTCTGAAAGGGATGAAGTTTGGTTGGAAATGCACGAATTTATCAGAAGGGATGGTTGCAGGGCTATGCTGGGTGTGCTGCTGCCCTCCAAGGGTGCAGCGGCCCATATCCTGCGTACCGACGCCCCCAGTGGCCGACGCAGCGATGTTGGGCTCTCAGGGTTTCGTAGCTCAGAAAGAGGGTCTGGCACCAGGCGGCGGGTATATCCTCAGCAGCAGGAAAGAGCAGGCGCGGGGGCACCGGCGAACCCTTGGTCGCAGCGCAGTGCTGCTGCGTGGTCCTTGCTGCTGGGGAGAAGTCTGAGGAACCTTGCTGCGCTGTTAGCCCGGTGAGCGGCTTGGATGCTTAAATATGTAGATGGACGATTTGCGTGATTGGAGGCGTCATGGGCAAGGGGCTGGTATGACGCTAACTTGGTGCTGTGGGCAAGGCGTGACTTGTAGGTACGGTAGATATGGTACCAGCATATGTACATTACATTCCATGTGTACCATGCTCTCCCTTGCCCAGGTTTTCTATTGTCGGTTTTTCCTAAATTTTTGCCAACCGCCCCACTGCCATGTAGGCGCGCTATGCTAGCTGTGGGCTGGCTGCTGGCCAGTGTACGGCATCCCCGCCTGGCGTCCTTCCAGCGGCGCTGGTTCACGCCGCGGCGGTGGCATGTGGCCCTCGCTGTGCCCACAGGTGCGACCAACACACTCCCTCCTATGCAGTACGAGCTCCCCACTGTCCTCTCAGAGGTGGTGCGGCCTTGTTGGACTCATCAGCATGTTGAGGTTCACTAAAGAGTGAGGCGCTTGCAACAGCACTCACTTGCGTGCCTCCCATGTCTGCTGCAGCTGCACTGCTGGCAGTCACTACAGTGCAGCAGGCGGTGCGGGTGTCACGATGGCTGGTGAAGGCCCCCGCCTGGTGGCAGATCGAGCAGCAGATGAAGCATGCAGATAGCTATGAGTGAGTCAGAGTCGGTTTGCAACAGCGCTAACGGACTTCGTCCTTTGCTTTGGCCAGCCTGCCGTCGCACCCCGCGGTTTGTATGCAGCAGCTCAAGCAGCATGTAGAACCTGGCAGCATGGCGGGGTCACCTGCCACAGATTTGGGCACTGGATGTACCGACAGCGGCTTGCCTGAGGATGGATGTCCTGGTTAAAGATCACCTCAACCCCTGTGCCTGCCTTAACGGTGGTTCCTGTGTTTGAAGGGTGCAAAGTGGCAGCCAGGCATCATGGAGGGGTGTCATGAGTCAGGAAAAGACTTGAAAGAGGTCGTTATGTTGTGCAGGGAGTGGAACCAGCTGGCCTGTGAGGTGGACCGACTCAAGGAGGCCGCGGGGTGCGGCAGCAGGGCCAGGCTGCCCGACGAGCGCGCTCTGCGCTGGCGGCGGGAGCGCCTCCGGCGCCTGCGCCAGCAGGGTGACGCCCAGGGGCTCATCTTTGCGCTGCGGGTACACCTGGAGCGCCACGCCGGAAGCGTTAGGGATGGGTAGGCTGGCGGACTGACAGGCTCTAGAGTGCTCACCTTAAGGCCTTGGCTCCGCCGCATGTCCGGGCGGTGCTTGTGCACAGGGAGGGGCAGTCAAGTATTTACCGTGCAGGCGCTAAGCTGGAGGCCCGTCGCCACACCTGTTTGGTGGGTGAAACAAAAGCACAAGCGCTGGCGGCGCAGCCGTGGGTGGTGCTACCGTGTGTTGCATCGAAAGTGCGTTGCTTATGCCTACTCGCAGGCGCGAGGCAGAGCATTGCCCTCAGGCGGCCTTGCGCCCGCTTCGGGACTACATAGAGGAGGTGGAGCTGTCGCTGGCATATGTGGCAGAGTGCGCCAGTGAGTGCCCGGCTGCCCTGCTCTGCCTGGGTATGGGACATTGCCTGGGTGATTGGCACGGCTGCACACGCCCTTCACGATATCCAGCCTCTGCTTTGCGCCTGGGTCTGGGATTGACGGTAGCGGTGCCAAGGAGAAGCTTTCAAGTGCCCGCTGGCGTCTCGAGCCTTTGGACAAGTGGTGCATTCCGGAAAGCCAAGGATGTGGCGCACCGTCTCGCTCTTGTAAGTCTCCTGCCGGCAAGACAGGGGAAGGTGGAAGTCGGCTTGCAAGGGGAGGACACCCCGCTCCCCAAACTCTCGACTGCTGTGCAGGCGTGCCTCTTGAGCAGCGGCTGGCTTTCTTCCGGGAGCTGCGCCACGGGTATGGCCGAACCGGGCTGTGCCTGAGCGGCGGCGCCAGCTTCGGCTTCTACCATGTGGGCGTGTGGATAGAGCTGCTCAAGCAAGGCCTGCTGCCCAAGGTCCTCACAGGCAGCAGCGCTGGGTCCATAGGTGGGCAGCTGGGGCATGGGGTGAGCTGTCTAGTTTAGTCTGGTCTAGTCTTACAGCTTTCCGCCACCCTTGCGGGCCAGTCACATCTTGTTACACCGAGCGGGGTGTGGGGCGAGCTGTGGCTGGAGGGAGATGACCGTGGGGACATCTTGTACTGATGGAGACAGTCTGTTGAAGTAGTTGGCTAAGATGCTGGCAATGGGGGTAGGGCGTACGCAGTCAGGCAGGAGTGGCATGCAAGGCGTCCTTGAGGCAGGTCAGCAGGTAAGGCTCGGTTTTGAGCAGATGTTGTAGGGATGTTTGTGTGCCTTGCGCCACTGTCGTAACAACGTGAAAGGCAATGGCACCCCTTGCTTGCAACAAAATGATAGCAATCACTGAGGACCTGACTGTTCGCTGCGGCATGTTGATGGCAGCATGCAAGCCCTGTAACTGCTGTGGGGTTGCCGCAAACAGCCGCTGCTCATTCTGCGGGTATGCCCAAGGGCTGTGCAAGCTGCCTGCTGTCTGAGTGGCAGGCGTTGGTCCCGCGAGCGGGTGCTTGCGTGTGGTGGGTGCAGTGGCGTCCTCGCTGTGTGTTCGGACCGACGAGGAGCTGCAGGACGCTGTCAGGGACCTGGACAAAACGTTCGACTTGGTGGCGGAGATGTACGGTACGACCTGCCAGGAAGTTTTGGTCTGACATGCAGGGGTTGCCGTGCATGCATGCATGCATGCTTTCCCCTGCCAAGGCCTTGACAGACCGCTGCCCGCTGCCTGCACATCATTCTTGGAGGGCCGTGTTTTGCTGCCTAAGTGGAATCGTCTCGCATAATGTCATAGCCAGGGTGCTCGCGCCATCCCCGGGCCACTGACCCCTGCCGGAAAACCTCCACCTGAACCTGGACCAACCTGTGTTCCTGGTTGCCCGCTTCCAGTGTCAACCGCCATGCAACCTGTGCAGGGCGGTTCTTTTCCTACGACAGCCACTACGAGCAGCTGAAGCACTTTGTCACGCAAGGTGCGCTTGCGCTGTCTGGCCTGGATTGCCTGGTCCAGCGCTGCCCTGCATGACATGGACAGGGGGCCACAAGGTGCTGGACAGCAAGCCTATATCTGTGGTTGTGCATCCGGCAGGTGCTGTATCTTTTTGGGCTCCCACCAGCACCAGGGGTGCAAGCAATGCATGCACCCAGCTCAGCTTGCTTGTTGCGGAATGTGGCTGCGGCATAGTCGCATGCTGCATGCAATACGCATGGTATTGTAATGGCCTTTCCTGGCGTCCCCAAGGGGCCCAGTGAGAGCCCTGAGAGAAGTGGGCTCTCCTGCACCTAGAGCAATAACGGGCGGGCGTGGGCTTTGTCAGCATGTGCTGGTGGCTAGCCCAGGGGTTCCTGCCTGGCTGCCCAGCAGGCACGCTCCACGATGCCGGCTGGTTCCATGAGCGGCTGAGGGCGCTATATGGGGACCTGACCTTTTCCGAGGCCTACCAGCGCACAGGCAGGCAGGGTGTGCTGTGCATGACAGTGGCTGGCTGGCTGGCTGACTTGCCGCTCTGGGCTAGAAAGCAGGAATCCTGGCACTGTAGCCTGGCACTGACATCTGCGCTACGGGCGTACTGAATGGATGAAGCTGTCGTACTTTCCTCCTTGCTTAGCCTCCCCTGCATGCGTTCCCCTTCCGTGCCGCAGGGCGCGTGCTCAACATACAAATCACTGCTGCAGACCTGACGCGGGGCGAGCCCAGCCGCCTGCTCAACTACCTCACCGCCCCGGACGTGCTGGTGTGTTAAAAGGTCATGTGCTGCGCATGGATATGCTGGTGTGTTATTACCCATAATGTGCAGACTGTGGGGCGGAGCAAGCAGGGGGGGGGTCACCGTACCCCTCTTCGGGGCAGCGGCAGATGGAGGGCAGCGGCAGACGGAGGGCAGCGACAGACGGAATCTGTCGCTGGCGAGCGGCTTTCTGATTAATCATTGCAGACCTCGGCGTGTCTGTTGATACACAGCATTGCGGGTCGACCTGCTCTTGCTGGGCTGTGCAGGTCCGCAGTGGGGTGGCGTGCAGCTGCTCCTTCCCGCTGCTCTTCCACTCGCAGGAGCTGCTGGCAAAGGATGCCAGGGGCAGGATCCACAAGTGAGCCCAGGTTTCTGGAAAGATCCCCTGCGTCTCATGCCAAGCATGGTTGCAGTGCAGCTTGCCGCCATGTTCTGTCTCTTTTCCCTTGTACCGGCACATGGCTCTGAGCTGACAATCTGACAATGCTATGACTTGCATATGTGTATATGTGGCCAGGAATGGTACGCTGTCAGGGAGTTCCTAAGCTGTGGCACCTCTTATGCAGGCTCAACCCTCCCGCCTCTGCCACGTCTGATCTGGACAGCCTGTCACACCGCCGGTGGATCGATGGGTCCATTTCGGCTGACCTCCCGATGCAGGGCATCAGGTGAGGGTTTGTGTAGAGAGTAAATAGTAGTCTGGAACCGTGGAGCAAGCAATCAGTGGATGCAAAGTTGGTCACTTCGGCTGTGTGTGCCGATCGGACATGCTTGCCAAGCCATGCCCCCAGGCCAGTTTATGTTCATGGTGAAATGGCGGATGGATGAAAACCGTAAGCAATGTCGGCCAAAGGTCTGCCGAGGAAGGGACCAACACACTGGCACCCTCGTTCTTCCATGCACACCACCTCCCTGCTACCCATGCTGCCTGGCAGGGAGATGTTCAACTGCTGCTTTTACATCGTCAGCCAGTGCAACCCGCACCTGCTGCCTTTCATCGCGGCCCGCAATGCCCTGCCCTTCCGGCTGGGACACCTCATGGAGGAGGAGTTCAAACACAGGCAAGGGGGCTGCCGCTGCCTGCTGCTGCTGCTGCTAAGACTAGGTTTTATGATGTATTCACTGTGATATCTCATGTGCATGTATTATGGCGTCTTCTTGGTCAACCGCTTTTCCCATGCGCTTTGAGCTCTTTCAAGCCCTGCAGCGGCGTCCCTTGGGCTGCATGTGAGTCCCCGGCCGCCGGCTGGACCGCCTTACAACTGGCTGTTAGTCCCCTCTGAGCCTTTGTGGCAAGCCACCACATTAGATCGCCTGCCAGTGGAGCTGCCCCAGAATGCAGCAGCCAGCGCAGAGGACGGCACAAGGAGCACTCGTCAACCCACCTCATTTGAAGGGGTGGTGAGAATGCGCAGTGGCTGAATTTGTGCAGTACAATACTAGACTCCCTGGTGGCGCATCTGTCCCGTGCAGGTGCCGGCAGCTGCAGTACGTCTTCCCTCGCAGCCACTTCCTGAGCACCTTCCAGCAGCCCTGGGAGGGCGACATCAGCATGGTGCTCAGCCATGGGGTGCTGCCCTTTGGCCGCGCCTCCTTCAACCTCACACAGCAAGAGCTGCGGAAAGCCATGCAGGAGGTGGGTCCCACACGCTTGGCTTCACGTCGGCTTGCTTTGTTTTCCTTAGCCCGGCGTGAGCGAGGAGCCTCGAGCCAGGCAAGAAGCGGCAGCTGCCGGGTCCAGGCGTTTTTAGGTTGGAGCTGTGTGGGTGCTGTGCTTGGGTTCCTTGGGCTTGGCAATTGCTAGGTGTCTTATCAGGAGCAGGGTCTGGTTTGTCTGTGGGGACAACACCATGGGGCGGCCCCTAGGTCTGGAGGGCACGCAGGTACCAAATCCCAAGCAAGGGTGGGCTTGCCCACTTTGACCGGGTGTACAAATACTCTAAGAGTCTGGGTGTCCTGTCAGTGGACAGTACGTCAGCCTTCCAGTTTGCCACGGTTCATTGTATTTCTTCAAACACCACGGTATCAGCTGCTGATGTACCGTCGTCGCTCCGCCTCAAGACTGCTGAGCGTGACTGGTGCAGGGGCGGGTGGCAACCTGGCAGAAGCTGTCTGCCATCCAGGCTAGCTGTGCCATTGAGGTAGGCGGAAGTGCAGGGTTAGGAGTTACTTTTACTGTGTGAAGACGTGGGCTTTTGAACCAGCAGATTGTCTTGTTGCGCTTCAAGCGACAGCCGCCCATGGGGTTCATGGGAGCCTTCAAGGTTGGAAAAGAAGTTACAGACACCAATCCGGAGGACAATTTTTCCAGCAATGGATCCCACTTCACTTCCACCAAGAGTTTCTGCGACTGATGATTGCCTATCGCGCACACGCGCCATGACGCCCAGAGACACTTGGTAGCGATTTGATCGTGCTGGCGTGCAGGTGGTCATAGGTGCAGTGCTCACACCTTTCCTCCTTCATGAGTTGTAAACCTCAAAGCAAGGCTGGTGATGTCATTCACTAGTTGACTGGCAGTGCTACTTACTGCATGACTGGCATTGCTACTCAGTGCACGACTGGCGCTGCCCATTACAGGTGGCCATTGATGAGTGCCTGCGAGGGCTCACGGCGGCATCTCGTGCGCAGCGGCTGCATGAGGGCTTGCAGCTCAGCCGCCGGCCCCTGCCCTCGTGGCTGCACCTGCCCGGGCTGGGTGAGCAGTGAATGAGAGCTCTAGTGGCATGCATGGACCCTCTGCTGGCAAGCGCCAGGCCAACAGAGAGGTTTTGGGGAAGCTTGTGGCGGGCGGAGCCTGGTTGTCGGCATAGCAGGTAGCAGCGGGAGTAATGCCTGCTAGGTTGTGCAGCCGGTGCCTTCAATCAGATGCAAGTATGGATTCCCAGTCTAGCCTAGCGGACCGACCTCACACCAGCTTCTCAACTTGTTCTGCAGTAGGGGAGGCGAAGGACAATGAGGAGGAGGTTGCAAAAGAGGAGAGGCAGCATGGCTTTCGCCAAGGGCAGGCTGCCAGCCTGAGAGCCAGGGCCAGACGGTCCCTTGACAAACTGGAAGAGGCAGCTGCCGCAGCAAGCCGCTCTGCCGTTGACAAGCTGGGGACGGGCAAGGGAGCGCCTGAAGGGGGCCGAGCGACGAGCGGTGGCGCCCCAGGAGATGCTTCCGTGGAAGCCGAGCTCGGGGCAGCAGCACCCTCGACGCCCGTCCAAGGTGGCTACAGTAGCGGCAGAGGCAGCGAGTCTGCCAGCAGCAGCAGCAGCAGCCAGCTCGCTGACTGTGGCAGTGCGCGAACAAAACGACAGCAAGGGCAGGCTGTGCGGCAGGACCAGGGGCAAGTGTCCCGTGAGCAGGAGCAGGAGTGGCGGCAGCAGGCCCGGACAGCAGGGTTGGAGGTGGGCGGGGCAATGTGGAGGGACATGGCACTGCTGGGGACATATGCCTCGGCAGCCAGCGACAATGCGCTTGACGTCATTGCCTCCTAAATCAAGTTTTGTCGCTTCATGCCCACTCTACGGCTCGGTGCCTAGGCACTCCTTGTTAGCCTGACGAGCGTTTTTCAACGGGCGCGCTGTGAGTATTGTTGGAGCTCAAGCACCGTTGCGCTATTGCAGGGTTCTGCTGATTGTTCCCTGGTACCCTTGCCCGTGCGTCCCCTTGCACTGCACGTTCGTTGTAACACCCTTGCTTTGTAAGGCACGTTGATTTGCATTGGGCTGCTCGGCCCTGGCAGCCTTGTGGGATTTGCAGGTATGGTTATTGTCATCTGTGTGTACATGTTGTTGTGCGGCGGAGCGCTGTGCTTATGGCCTGGTTGTGCACTCGTGTTTGCACTGGCCCGCCTATGCACAGGGAGAGGCTACACCGGTGTAACAAAAAACAACCATTACCAACATACCAGCAGGCCACCAAGGGTTGGGAGCGGCACACTGCTGGACAGACCCTCCCTATCATCCACTTCTTGCAGGGCAACACTGATGCCTGCCTTCCTGCCTGCTTGGGAGGACTTGCTGCATGCACGGATGCTAGCACATGATGGCTTGGAAGGGCTTGTGCAATGTATGGAAACACTTGAAGGAGGGTCACCTGCAGCCCTGATCTAGCAGCAAGGCTTTGACCCTCCTGGCTCTTACTGGGAGAAGGACCTCGACAGGCACCTTCTTAGCGTTCTAGCCTCCCCTGCCATGCTCAATGCTTGTTGAGTTCATTGCCGGCCCCACAAACATGTGATGACCTGCCCCCTCACGGTCGCGAGAGACCTCGAGCTTCTCTTTCACCTGCAGGCAATGGGAGGTAATTGTCACCCGCGAATTGGCTTAGATAGGCATTTTGTACAATGCATGCTGACGTTGAGATATGACGAGATATGACAAGGTCAGGTGAAACCTCCGTTGCAGGGGGGAAAGTTGCAGGGCAACAACGCAGTGCATTTCTGATTGTTGAAGAGTGCCCTCAAATGCAGGCAATGGAGACTTCCCAGAATCATGTCACAGCACCAGATCGGATGCGCTGGTACGCGGCAGGTGGCCACAAATACCAACTTGTAGTTCATCACCATCCCCCAGGTGCTGCTGGCCAGTCAAACCCTTGCCACATACCATAGACATAGGCCTGCTTCCCCAGGTGCTGCTGGCCAGTCAACCCTTGCCACTTACCACACATAGGTGTGCAAAGCGTTGGCTGGCGCCCACGCATGGAGAGACAGGGGACAACTTTGAAAGCATAACTGCATAGACTCCTGTCAGCCCAGTACACCTGTACCTCCTTTCTGATCGCATTGCCTGCCACCTTAACCAAAAACACCCGCTTCACTAGCTCCAGGCCAGCAACACGAATTGGCCATTCGATATGCTCCGAAAATTCAACAGCTGCACTGCGCCTACTTGCACTCACCCGCTCGGCCACCTGGTGCTCCAGGGACTCTGGGTCCTTCTTCTTGGCCTTGACACGCTGCAGGACAGGTCGCCAGGCGTCAGGCAGCTCAGCAGATTCAAACATATCATGAGTCCCTAAAACCGGCTTCACTATGGGCTTGCAGTCACCTGTCAGTTGCTAGCGCCACTGTGGCTTGCTCCATCTTATCAACAGCGCAAGGACTCCCTCCGAGTCGTTCTTGGGCCACCGTCGCAGCCACTGGTGGATGCCTGCCAACAGCATGTGGCGCTTGTGACTAAGATTACGATGGGCGCCCCAAGGTACTCACTTGCGCCCAAGAGGCGGCGCTGCCGCTGTGCACTGGGTGGTGGTGCTTGCCCTCATCCCGAGCCATCTCCCTAGCAGCCTCCTGCAGTACGAGCTTCCCAGCTCCATTTGACCCAAGCTGGCTAGACAGTTGGGTTTTATGCAACTGCCTTCAGATCTCCTAGAGTGCCCTGGGTCCAGCTGGCAAAAACATCACTGGTTTGCTGCCACGCTTGCTTACCTCTCATCAGCGGGTAGTCACTTGACTGATTGGCAAGCTGTGTGATCTCAGTCCCAGATCCCTTCAAGGGGATCCTAGAGAGCACCAAGGTTCACATGCTTGCCATGCCATACTACGTACAAGTGGTAGTATGGGAGTTACCTTGATCATCTTGTTGGCCATGGCTTCCGGGTCAGAGTTGACGGCGGCTGAGATATCGTAGCCTTCCTCCTTAGGCCCCAGGCGAGCCTCTTCCTTTTGGAGAATATAGTCAGAGGCTTTCTACGAATGCCAGACATGTAGCATGGGTGAATGAGTGCAAACAGGGACAGCTAGTGTAGCAATTACCGGATGACGCACTTCCAGGCTGAGCTCCAAGGCAAACTCCAATCTTCCTCAAACAGGAGCTGCTGCTACACTCTCACAACTTTTGCTGAAGTTGGTGCAGGGCCCAGAGTAATGACAGCCTGTGAGCCCCTGAAAGCTCGCCCAAAGTTTTCCAATGGCTGCTAGGTGGCTCAGATAACACTTTTTTCACTGGCAAGTGTGCTTACATCGATGATGGTTGTGGCCAGCTGGTTTACTTGGTCGTTGCTCAGCTCTGCACAGTGGAGGACAGAAAGGCGTGTGTATGTGGCAAATCACCCGTCCCTTGCACTGCAATTGGGCGCCCCTAGAGACGGCTGGGACAAAAAGAACTGCTTGGCAGCCTGGCAGGTGAGCGCCCTCCTGCCAAGCGCCCCGCAGGCAGCAGTCCTGATACATGCCCCGCCGCGCATTCTTCAGACAATGCACGCTACACTTCATCCTGCCTAAAGCAAGCCAACTGACACGCGGCGGGGTGAGGGATGCTACATTTTGAAGCCACGCCCACACCGTACCCGCCTCTTGCGCCGCAGGCTGCCGGTCTGACAGACCACTGTGCCTCAGTGAGAATGGCCTGCTCATAACTGCAACCCGTACGGGGCCGCACATGTCATATCTCAGTAACACAGCACCGAAAAGGGTGTAACGAAACGTGCCCCTGCATTCCTTGCAACCAAGCTTCCCTGCCCCTCCCTAGCCAACCACTTGCAGGCACAGCGGCTATCACAACCTGCACTGATCATCGGGGGGCCTAAAGGAGTGGGGGTCATATAGAGCGTACCTGGCACTTGTAGGCCGTAGGTCAATGAACCCTTCCTGAAGAACACGGTGGTGCAGTGGTAAAATGGAAAAGGACAAGGCGATCACATTGGGACGTGTCCGAGGCCACTCTCTTGGAGGCTCACGAAGCTGCGCCGAGCCTGCCTGGTTTCCCGTTGCTCGCAGCGTTGGTGCTTACAGGCAGCGCAAAGCTCCAAGCCGAGTTTACGCTGTCATGCAGTGCTGCGCAAGACGCAGCCCCCAGGACTTGGCGCCCTTCATGTGCCACCTCACCTTGGACACCTATTGTGCTATTTCCGTAGCGTCTATTGAAACCCTCTGGGCCGTTCAGCAGGCAAGTGGGACCCCTATCTTCGCGGTTTACCAAGTTCTTGTTCGTGCCTGAATCGCCTCAACCGCAGGGCAGGCAGTACCGGTAGCTTGGGATTCCTCCTGAGTCGGCAGATGAAGTTTGTAAGGCTGGACGGTGATGCACCTCCCTTTCTCTTTGTGAAGAGCCACCACGGTTTCTACAGTCCCCTGTCATGGAGTGATTGAGCGCAACATATGAATTGATATTAAGCAAGACAAATGATCCTGATACATACAAAGAGTCAAGAGATCAGGCATGAAGTGGGTCTCATACCGATGCTGCGTGCCCCCTCTGGGAATTATTTCTCTATTAATGGCATTCTGGCACCCCCCCTCGCCCAGAATAGACAGCTTCGCTTAAGGTTCCCCTAAAGCTAGGCAGTGCTGTTTCAAACCAAGGTTTTTGGATAAGAAGACTCGTACAGCTGGACTTTCGTTCTCTGCTGCATCGTGAGTGGATTTGATCAGAGCTCTCTGACCAGCTTTGGTCTGCAATTCCTGCCTGCGGGCACTTTGGGGTGGCGATCGCTGCAGCATCTGTAGGGAATTTCCTCCCATGCGGTCACAAGCTGCTGTAAAGCAGGCTTTGCTGCCTGCGTCATCGAGCCGCCCTGCTGCAAGGTGGGCTTGTGTGGCAGGCCTCCGACCACCGTTACACCCAATCTGGCTTGTCTGCTGAAGCAAACCTTGTCTACTGCCTGCAGGCCGGCTCTGCAACGACCTGGGCTGCTAGGTCAACATGCAGCAGCCCCAAGCTGGCGCAGGAGACAGGGTGAGGACTGGTGCTGATTACAGACCTCCTAGACTCCATCATACTGTCCCGTGTCACAAGTTCTTGGCCCCTTGGCTTGGCCTGACTGCAGGCAACCCAGCCCTGCCCCGGTACAGCGCTCTCCGCACTCGCATAGTTACTGCGGTTGCAGCGCCGGAGGCACCCAGCTCTACTGACACTTTCCAGCAGCAGTACCGCCTGCCTAACAACACCTCGGTCAAGGTAAGGTTTTGGTCCAAGTACCGCTGGGTTCTATCAGTAGGCGGAACTGCTTGGCGTTTCCTACACTCACGAAACAAAAACAAACCTTGTTGTCCTTTAATGTCTTGTCTTACTGTGGCCACACATACATGCAACCATCGAGGGAGCCCAGGGTCCCAACATGCCAGCAGCATTTCAAGAGAAACCAAGTGGCGCCGCCTCAACGTCCTGCAGGTCGAGGTCCAGAATCCCACCGGAGATGAGCAGCTAATCACGGTGTCCACCGACCGGCAGGGGCGCATCCTTCTGCACTGGGGCGTCGAGGGCGGGGAGAACTACAAGGGCGGCTGGCGCCTGCCTGGCGACAGCGTGCGCCCTGCAGACACCGCCAACTACAAGAACCGTGCCCTGCAGACGCCCTTTGTTACAGAGAATGGTGATGGGCAGCAGGTAGGGTGGCATTAGGTCCGAGCTGGCTCCTGCTGGAATGTTTGGTTCGCCCACGAGCTTCCTTGTTCATGTCGGTGAAAGCCCCCAGTCGTTCCTCCATGTACAAATCACACGCAAGCAACCTATTGAACACCTCGACTGGAAGATGGCTCATGGTGGGAGTCACCAGCCTACTGTCTCAAGGGCGGCTGACATGCTATTACAACTAACTCCAACACATGCAACCTGTATCGACGGCTGGGTATCATGCCAAGCAGGTGGTGCGCATCCACCTGGCTGGGGGCGAGGCATCTGACTACCTCAACTTTGTGCTGAAAGATGAGACCACCCGCAACTGGTATGACCTCAACGGCAGCAATTTCCACATCCCGCTGCGGCCAGAGCTGCAGCAGCAGCGGCAGCCGGGTAGCGATGACCAAGGAGAGAGCGACAGTGAAAACACCGTGGCCCCCCTGCTGCCACTGGACCGCATCCCGCAGCTGCCTCAGGTATGGCATTCCCTGGCATTGGTAGAGTTCTATTTGAAGTCAGGCTTGGCAATTGCAGGGATGTCCTGCATGCTCAAGGATGTCTTGGTGTGGTTTCTCACCTGGCTTGCTAGCTTGCGGGTGCTGCATGATGTACGGGGATGGAAGGGACGAAAGGCAGCTACTGAAAGCCGTGCGTGGGAGCGTTGGTACCAAAGCGGTGCCAAAGGAGCACACACGTAGTTGTGCAGGAGCTGTGCGGCATCTGGGCTTACATCAAGTGGGAGGCGGCTGGGTGCCCACACCGCTCAAAGGAGGAGGCAGACCGCGAGTATGAGACTGCCATCAAGGTGCTGTACGCCAGTATTGTCCCAGGGGGTGCTGGGCTGGCTGAGTTGCAGTGGGTTTGGCAGCAGCCGCAGCCCAGCTAGAAGACAGTGCCATTGCGCGTGGCTGCATCATGTGCTGCATTTCCCTGCAAGCACGGGACAAGGCCGGCGCCTTTGTAGTACAGTAGCCAAGACTGGAGGGCCGGTGGCCACCACTCCTGCACTGATTGTTTGCTGACCACACTGAGACTAGTTCTCCCCTGCCAACTCCCTGCAGGAGCTGACCACGCTGCTGCGGCGCTCAGTCCCCATGGAAGAGCTGTGGCGCGTCGCGCGAGGCGAGATCAAGTACCAGAACTACATGAAGCAGGCGGGCCACTTGCTGCGTGAAGCCGGGGCAGCTGGAGCTGCCAAGCAGGCCTCCATCCTCCCATCACTGCCGCAAGAGTTGGTGAGTGTGGAGCTGAGGCTTGCTCTTTCCCGCTGCTATTAATGCTGCTGTACCTCTGTGGTTTGCTGCCCACTGCCTCTTCGGTAAGAGCAACAAGGACAAGTGCGACCACGTGGCATCAGCTCAGGTTTGTTAATTTGCAGTGGCAAGTTCCACAGGTCAGGGGGGTTTGGTAGGAGAAGGTGCTCGAATGCTGTGATATACTTCGATTGCTTGCCCAGACACAGTCACGTGGCGGGATGCCATTTTGCTAGAGCAGTTATAAAGCTGTCGATGACCCGACCCTCAATGTCATCAACCAGTGTCGCTGCTTGGTGGGGTGCAGATCAACATCCAGGCCTACATTCTGTGGGAACAGGCGGGCAAGCCAGATGGCGCTGACTTTGGCGGGGCTGCCAAGCGCGCTTTGGAGGGTCGGCTGAGGGCAGGTGGGTCTGCTGGGCAGTAGAAAACTTTCTGGCAGTGCATTGGAGGAAAAGCCGCTGCACTATGTAGATATTGGCGTTGGTAGGGCGGAGTCGGCAACTCTTTTGGCGACCCTATCCCGGCAATGTGACTTGAACCCATGGTGTTGGCTCTCCGACGATGTTCTGTCTCAACCCTGCTGGTGTCCTCAGGAGCCAGCGTTTCTGACCTGGAGAAAGAACTGAAGGCGCCCGCGCCTGCACCAGCCCCAGCCGCAGCTCCGCACCAGCAGCAGGCAGCCGCGCCTGCCCCCGCGAAGGCACGGCCTCCGGCGCAGCCTGTTGTAGGCAAGTCGCTGGGCATGCGAAGCCGCAACCCGCTGGATCTGATCCACCGGGTCAGTGATGCGCCTCTGATGAAGGACGCGAAGCCGGCCAAGGACACGCCGCTCACACCGCTGCTTAGGGCGGCGAGGTCCAACGAGAACACTGTGTGGGACCGGGTGAGCCAGGTTGCAGCGTGTGACACTTGATCAGAGCAGATTGCACCAATGATCTGCATGGGAAGTAGTGACAAGTAGTGGGCGGCACAAGCGTGCAAGCTTCTCTGTGTGCTTGCCACAGAACGTGAGGCTGCAAGGCGCCCCATGGGAAGGATACCAGGACAGCTCGTGCACGGTGACAGAGCATGTCTCGCCCTGCCTTGCCGCAGCTGTACTCCGTCGGTGAGGACTCGGAGCTGCTGGTGACAGTAGAGCAGGCTGACCGGCGCAACAAGGACTCCCCTGTCACTGTGCGCATCACCTCGACGCTGCCCGAGCCGCCCGTGCTGCACTGGGGCGTGCGGCGGGCCGGCAGGAACGACGACTGGGTGAAACCCAGCGACGGCATCCTGCCCTATGGTATGTTTGTGAAGCGCTTTTGCTTCCTGGGAGGGCTTTGCCCGTGCTGGCAGCATGACTGCAACTGCTACCTTGGCTCGATGGTGCACTTGTCGCTGCGCATCCAGCTACATCTTCGAAAGTGTCCAGGGCAAGCTTAGCCGCAGGGTAGTGATAGGCGGGCCCCGATGCTGGGTGCATCCCTGGGCCTGCGCAGCGATCAAGCAGGCCTCGGTAGTAAACTTTGTCGCATGTACGATGGTGCAGGTAGCACGGTGGAAGGCATAGCGGCTGACTCGCCGTTCAGCAGCTGCAAGGATAAAGACATCGATGGCTACAAGGGCTCATGGGACCAGCCGCTGAGCCGGGTTACCCTGCAGCTACCAAATGGCCATGGTCTCACAAGCCTCATATTCGTACTCAAGAACGAAGATGGTAAGCAGGTTGATTACAAGGTACTGCAGCAGTTCAAACTGAACCTCACAGCACTGCCAGCGGCAGTCATGGCACGTTGTCGCAGTGTCAGCAGGCTGCGCCGCAGCAGCACCAGCTATTGATACAGCAGTGAATTGTAGACCATTTTAAGCAGTGCTGATGCGCCTCGCACAACCACTGTGCCAGCGATTGCTGCGCCTGCTGGCTGTTCTGTGGGTCCTCAGCTTCCACTGTGGTAGCGGCTGCAGCACTTGCCAAGGCTGCTGCTGCGAGAGCATGTTGGCTCCATCAAGTGCAGTATGCCAGGAACTCGCTTAGAAGGGCAGCAGTATCTTAGCACGCATCAACAAGTGTAGTGAGGGGTACTTGGCCATTCCGTTGGCGGCACTCGTCACTTTCTTACCACCAAATGGATGTTTTGTATCTTTGTGTGCCATGCTGCAGGCTCCAGCTGGTGGAAGGATGGCTCCGGCAACTTCACAGTGCCTCTGCCGGGTGCCAAGAGGGAGAAGAAAGGCAAGGGAGCTGCAGCAGGCTTCGATGATGACCTGAGCCGCACCATTGTGGACTGTGAGGTCAACACGGGGGCATGGACCCTCATGCACCGCTGCAACAAGGCGGCGGACCTTCTGGGCGATGTGCTGGCGGTAGGTGGCGACTGGGAAATTTTATTGCTGCCTTGTCTTGGGCACTCCGTGATATAGATGCCCGGCAACAAACCCTGGGGTCAGACAATGACGTTGCCGTGCAGCAGAATGGTGTGCTATGCGAGTGCCTCTCACTTTGCTGGACTCGTAATTCAAGCTGTCGTCACGGAAGCTGACAGAAGCTGACATTTGCGACCCGTCAATGGCAGCTTCGGTCTTTTTGCAGTGGCCTAGCACGAGTCTGATGGGATTTTTTCCACCATGGTTAATGCAGGAGCGGTTTGAGAATGTCGAGGACGCCCTGGTACGCATCTATGTGTGGATGCGCTACAGCGCCATTCGCCAGTTGACCTGGCAGCGCAACTACAACACGCAGCCCCGCATCTTGGGCTCGGCGCAGGACCGCCTGACCCACAAGATTGCCGAGGTGCGGTGTCACAGTTGTGTGATGGAAGCTTAGCTGCACTGGGGTCATGTAAAAGCCAGCTCCACGAAATCGGGGGGATCTAGGCATGCTGGCTCTGTTGTACAAGCTGGCACGGTCTTGGATATGTGACACGTAGCATATTGCTATTCAAGACCTGGGTGTCGTTTCGATGTAATGACCATGACGGCTGCCCTTACCATTTGCAGGTTTATGCGAGGACCTCGGGCGATGCTCAGGAGTGGGCACGCAACCTGCTGACCACTGTGGGCCGTGGAGGCAACGCCCAGGCGGTCAGGGATGAGATCCTGAATGTCATGCACAGGAACAAGGTGCGCAGCCGTTGACAGTGTATTGACACTGTCTGTGTGGCTATTCGCTGACAAAGCCCAAGTGTTGCGTGCCTTCTACTAAGCAACAGATTTTGGGTGGATGTGATCCACCAGCCGGCCTGACAGTTGCAATGACTGTCAACCAGGCTACGCTTGTGGCCTATGCCACCAGCTTATGAAAACCGCTGCGGGTCTGGTGCCAGGTGCGGTGCAAGCATAGAGATGCCATGGGCTCTTCATTTTTTAGGTCCCGCTTATTTTCTCTCTCCAAGCAATGTTCTGCTCCACCAGAAGCAGAGCACTTGGACGGAAGGCGCCAGCAGCCCTGCAGCTATCCTCCCTTCATCCTGCTGCTCTCCCTGCGTGCCCTGCGTGCCTGCAGCTGCCGGAGAAGAAGGGCACCTGGATGGAGGAGTGGCACCAGAAGCTGCACAACAACACCACACCCGACGACGTGCCCATCTGCGAGGCTTACCTGGCCTTCCTGGAGGGCAATGGCGACAGGGGTGAGAAGCTCGTCTGCTCCGCTCGTTTGCTCAGCCCCAGGAACGCCAGGGGATTGGCTCCGCTTTTCCCAGTAACACGATTGAGCTGCGGCTCTGCTTGGCTTTAGGAGGGCGGGGGACTGGCGCCAATTTGCTGGCGCACCTGAGCGGGGCCCCTGCTTGCCTCAGCGTTCTGACAGGTTGGGGTCCTCGGTGGCATTACAGCCATGCGTATGCTGTGCGGAGTGTACTCAAGTGTTTTGTAACTCCTTGATGCCTGTCTTTCAGGCGCTTACTGGCGCGTCCTGTCGGAGGCCGGCATCTCCAGGCAGCGCTTGGAGTCGTTTGACCGCCCCATTGTCACCGAGCCTGAGTTCTTCCCTGACAAAAAGGATGCTCTCATCCGCGACCTCAACAACTACCTGAACATCCTCAAGTCGGTGAGCGGCCGGTGTAGGGATTGCATGAGTTGCTGAGGGTCCATCACATGGGTAGCAGAAAGGAGCAGCGGTCCTGTGGGAAACACAGTCAAGAGCTTATAGATGCCATGCTTGGTAAGCAGTACCTGCCCGCTGCCTTGACTGGATTTCATCCTTCAGGGCTGGTGAGCTGACAAGTTTGCTCACAACCCAACTGCCTGCAGACACACTCCGGGGCCGACCTGCAGTTCTCCGCCTCTGCTGCCGCACGCTTTGTGCCCGACACCGCCAAGGGCTACCTGGGTTACGTGCTGTCGCACAGCAACGACCCGCAGATCCTGCCGCTCATTGAGGCAGCAGTGGAGGCACGTACCGACCTCAACCCCATTCTGCGCAACAACAGGTGATGCCTTGGGTGGCTTGTGCATACAGGACTTCTTGACGGCTTGTTCTGGTGTTGGATTTTCTCTGGTGACTTGATGGGCAGTTGCACAGGCTGTGGAGTTGGCCGATGACAGGCAGCATCAAGAGCACATGATTGGCTACCTACAATGTATTTGTGTGGGTTGCTTGTTAGCGGCACCTGATGGCTACTGTTTGGCATGCAGGGAGCTGCTGTATCTGGACCTGGCCCTGGAGAATGTGGTGAGGGCTGCAGCTGAGCGGGGTGCTGTTCAGTCTGGCGCTGCCGCTGCCGCCTTTGTGGCGCCGCTGCTGCAGAATCTAGCGCTCTCAGGTGGGACGCTGAGCGAATGAGAATTTTTGTGGGTGGATTGAATGTTGGAAAGGAGGAAGCGCACAGCTAAGCGGTGAGAGCTGCCAGCAACATATGCCACGGCTTTTAGACATGCAACGGTACCACATAGATTGTACTGCCCCGTAGCCAACATTGTGTTAGCCATTGTCTGTGCTTGTGTAGCCAGGCTTTGTGACATATCCTGACTGTTGGATGTGTCTGTCTTGCAGCTGGCGATAATGAGGAGATTTGCTACTGCCTCAAAGCCTGGAACGACCTGCCTGACTATGTCCGCCGCGGCCAGCGTCCCAACAAGGACGATGCTATGAAGGTCAGCATTACTGGGTGCTGGTGGGCTGGCTCCTTTCCTGCCTGCCACCGTGCTTGCCGTGCACCATTAGTCCTGCGAGTCTCACTCATGGCAGCCCGCTCCATGCTTTCCTGCTGAGGGAAGGACCTGGACGCAGCTTCTGCAAGACGGATGCAGTTAGCTTAGCTTTCCCACTGTTTTTCTGCTAAGGCATACCCAGCACCTTGGGTTCCCCTTCTCCTTGTCGTGCACCTTGCCACACTCCTGGTCTTTATTCCCAGCATCTCATCTTGCACAGTCTTCCACCTCGCTTGGTTCCCACCCCCTTGTGTGGGCTCATCTCCTGACCTATAACCACTATTCCCCTAGCTTTCTCTGTGCACAGGCCATGTCTGTGATTGACCGCATACACCGCGCGCTGGCAGAGGTGTCGGAGCATGTTTTCAACAATGTGGACCCCGTGGCCCGCAGCTTCGGCGAGGCCTTTGGCGCCGACTCGTGGGCGGTGAACCTGTTTGCGGAAGAAGTCATCCGAGGCGGGCCTGCCTTTGCGGTCAGCCTGGTGCTGCGCAGGTGGGTGCCGGGGTGGGCGACACGGGCAGTCACTCCCCAGGGCTTCAAGGTCTGGGAGGGTATGGAGGCATGTACCTCATCTGATGTGCACTGCCACAGGGGTGTAGCAGAGCGTTTATATAGCTAGAGCATGGCTTGGGCCTGGGCTTCGCGTTTGGCACGCAATTCTGTCCTCATCTTTCTGCTTGGCTGCGCATCGTGTGTGGGCATGCATGGCACAAGCCTGGGGACTGGCATGGTGTGTTGAAGACTGGCACTGAATGTCAGATGGTGCTGCTGACTGTGGACATCTCGCCTGCCCTGCAGCGTGGAGCCTGAGATCCGCAAGGCTGCAGAGCTGGGTGCTTGGCAGATCATCAGCCCGGCCAACACCGTGGGCCGCGTGGTGGTGGTGCCTAACCTGCATGGCATCCAGGACAAGGCAAGTCGCGTGCTTCTTTCCCGTGCTTGGTATTTGGTGAACCTGTAGCTGGCCCTCCCTTTGCTTGTCTACGGGGTTGCATGCATCAAGCAGTCAGTTGGTACGCTTCAGGGAGAGCCATCGCAGAGGGGTGTTTAATGGTGTACTGCTAGCTTGCTTGCTCGGCGCGGCCTGTGCGTGTATGACTGTCTTGCTCAAGTAGGTGGCTCGGCCGCATCGAGGCAGCCTCAGTAGGGGGCGGGTTCTTAGGCCGCCTTGCAGTGCTGAGCAGTGGGCACCACCCCATCTCATCGTCTCCCTCGGCTGTGCTCACAAGAGCTTTCAGGATGTCTTACGTGTGCTGCAGGTGTATGAGGAGCCAACCGTACTGCTGGCTAAGCGGGTGACAGGGGAGGAGGAGGTGCCAGTGGGGGCGGTGGGCCTGCTGAGTGGGGATGCGCCTGACGTGCTGTCGCACTTGTCAGTGCGAGCGCGTAACATGAAGGTGCTGTTTGCGGCCTGCCATGATGCCGCCGCATTGGAGGAGGTGGAGCGACTGGCAGGTGGGTTGGGGCGGCGGTTCGTTAAAGGCTGACGTGTGCGCGCGTGGGGTGTCTAAATGAGTTGGCAAGGAGTGGAAAGGGGAGAGGCGCAGAGAGGGGGGAAGTAAAAGTTTGACGAGAGACACTGGCAGGGGGTTGACGGCAGGTTGATAGAGGAATTTGTGCGGCGCGCGGGGGGGGGGGGGGGGGGACGCGCTGGCAAGGAGGAGCTGGGTTAGGGTAGGAACACCTGCTGGCGTGCGATGTCTTCTTGGATAGCAGCCTTTGCATGATGATGTTGTAACGGAGTGGGATCTGTGTTGTTGAAGCACCTACCCATTAGGAACACCCAACCACTCGCTTTGGCCCAGCGTTTTTAGTGTCTGCCCGATGCGAACGCATGGCCCATCCGTGTCCTGCAGGCAAATACGTGTCGTTCGAGACGACCGCCCAGGGCGATGTGAACTTTGAGGAGGTGGACCCGTCACAGGTGGCCTCCCACAAGAACAGCGAGAATGGGGCTGGCTCACGCCCTGCCAACCTGAAGATGAAGATCCCCAGGCAAGCCGCCGGCCACAGGTGGCCCAGCCTGGGTGCCAGGCGAACATGCTGTCGAGCGCATCACCTACACCAGCTAGGACCGGTGGGCCTAAAGGTGCCCACTCACTTCCAAGCGCCCTGTCGCAAACCTGCTCCTGTGCAGCATCTTGCATGGAGGGGTTTTACGGGTGATCCTGGCAGGGACTGCCTTCCGGTGTGCGGGGTGTGAGCTGCTAGGTTTCTTTGCGGCTAGTGTTTGGTGGTCACCGCCTCGGCGCTTTGGTTGCAGGTGGTGCGGCAAGTGGGTGGTGTCCATGGATGAGTACGCGCACGACGTGGTGGGGGCCAAGTCACGCAACCTGGCCGCGCTGCGCGGCAAGCTGCCAGACTGGATCAGCCTGCCTGCCTCGGTCACGGTGGGTGGCTTCGCTTTCGTCCGCCTTCAAGAAAACAGGGACACTTTTGTGTGCTTTATGTCAGAGCTTGCAGGAGGACCGGCTAAGGCAGGCTGCTGCGGGCAACGTCACTGAGCGTGTCGTGGCTTGTTGGAGGTAATGGCCTAGCAGGACATGGGAGGTATGCACGGCGCAAGGCAGTCAGCCACCATGGAGCCTAGCCCTGTGATTCTGGACAGAGTGTTGTCCTGCGCCTCGCGCGGCGCCAACAAGTGCTGGTGATGCGATGCAGGTGCCGCTGGGAGCCTTTGAGGAGGTGCTCAAGCAGGGGGCCAACCGCGACCTGCAGCGCCAGCTGGAGGAGGTGGTGCGCGGCGTGACTCCCGCCAACGCCCATGAGAAGCTCAAGGTCGCCCGCGACCTGGTCATGGAGGTGCGGCTAGCAGGGTAGGCCTCTGCCCTGATGGTTCGCCTTGTCTCGGGCTGGGTGGCCGTCATGCTTGCCCTGTTCACACCCAGGCGCAGCTTTCCTTGGAAGGTCTGAAGGAGAGATGTATTAGTAGGATGGCATGCCTGGTGCAGGGGAGCAGAAGCAGCAACAAAAAGCATGTGGCCCTGGAGCATTGCTTTCACTGGTGTGGCCGCTGCCTGCAACCCCAGACAACTTTAATGCAACTATGCCCGCCCCAGCCCCAGCCAAGAGAAGTCCATTGCAGGCACACCTCCTCACCTGTCCCTCTGCTGCCCTTCTGCAGGTGGCAGTGCCCAAGGACCTGCAGGACTCCCTCAAGTGGGACATGGCAGCTGCTGGCATCCCGGTGCCCCAGGCCTCTGACCGCTGGAAGGCGGCCATGTCGGCCCTCAAGGTGAGCTGTTGAGAGTTCTGTTGGCAGCACAGGGTTTATATCGGCTCTCAAGGTGAGCTGTCGAGAGTTCTGTTTGCAGCATAGGGACCATGTCGGTTCTCAAGGCAACCTGTCGTGAGTGTTGTTGGCTACACAGGGTCCTGGGCCTGACTGCCAGATGTGGTGGGCATTGGCAGGCAGGGACCCTCGGCTGGTGGGCTGGGCTGCAAGAACACCCCTAAAGGTGGGCCCGGGCCAAGTGGCTTACGGCGATGGGTGTAGGAGCGGTGATGATGCCTCGGCCACAGCAGGGAGTCTCGATCGCTGCGCTGAAACCATGGGAGCCTGCTACCTGCAGGCTGTTTGGGCGTCCAAGTATAATGAGCGAGCATACTACTCGACCCGCAAGGTTGGCATCAACTTTGAGGACGTGCGCATGGCGGTGCTGACACAGGTAATACTAGGTGCCGGCAAAGCCCCGTCAGCTTGGCATTCCACTTGGATTGGTGCTGTTTCACGTCCATGCGGCCGATGAACTGTAGTTGCTCTGTGGGGCCGAACATATAGAGGTCAGTTTGTTTGCGTTGTCGGGCAGTGGGCAGGTGGCTGCTGTGTGGGCAAGCGCGTGAGCAAGCATTGGGACTCTGCCTGCATGACTCACCTTAGTGAGGACTCCTGCCTGTGCGTGTTGCAGAGGGTGGTGCCAGCACAGTATGCCTTTGTCATCCACACCACCAACCCCTCCACCGGCGACAGCTCCGAGATCTACTGCGAGCTGGTCAAGGGCCTGGGCGAGGCCATTGTCAGCGGCACCGTGCCCGGCGCCTCCCTGGGCTTCGTGGCCAGCAAGGACGACCTCGACAACCCACGGGTGCGGCGGGGGCGTGCTTGAGCGACTCTAGCTCTAGAGTTCCTCCGCACACTGGCTGTGAGGACAGCAGGCTGTAACTTGAAGTCCTGCTGCGCAGGGCTCTATTTGTAATAAAGCGCGGCAGCCGTGGCTACTGTCCCAAGCTGCGCTGCACCACCGAGCCTGGCTTGTGCTGCTGCATTGTGGTGGCAGGAGTGCCATTGCATATGGTCTGCCGACGTTTGTCTGAAGGTTCGTGGCCCACTTGCTTGCGCCCTGTGCAGGTGGTGATGTATCCTAGCAAGAGCGAGGGCATGTTTGTGCGCGAGTCGCTCATCTTCCGCTCAGACTCCAACGGCGAGGACCTGGAGGGCTACGCGGGTGCGTGGTGCACCTTATACATGAAGTCCATGCAAGGGTTCCTTCATCATGCGTATGCGCAGGCATTTCACATTGCTGAGGAGCAGGTGTGAAGTGCTCCCTCAGCTGCTGACACTTGTGTGCCCTAAGAGTTCATCGCCTCCGTGCCACAGCTCATTGGAGGTTGGGTGTCTTTGTTGCAGGTGCTGGGCTGTACGAGTCTGTCACCATGGATGCCACTGAGCGCAAGAAGGTGGACTATGGCAGCGACCGCATCATGCAGGTGGGTGGGTGGGTAGGCGGGTGCTGCACAGGTGGCTGCCTTGGTGGCACTCCTGGCTTACCCCACTCCTTCAGACACACTTGGGCAGCATGCGGTGGCGATGTCGATGTCCCCTTCACCTGGTGTGCGCTAGTGTCCGCCTGGGTGGCTGGGCGAGGGGTTGAGAAGGGCGGTCGTCTTACGGCTGTGAGCAGGTGGTGCACTCTGTACTTAGCTAGCCAGCTAGCTAGCTAGCCAATATCTGGCTATATTGGTGTCGGTGTGGAGGCATGGGTGTGCTTAATAATGTATAGCAGGCTGATGTGTTGACCCTGGCGTCTTGTTGCAGGACATGGAGTTCCGCCGGAAGCTGATGAGCGAGATCTGCAAGGCGGGCATGGCTATTGAGAATACCCTGGGAGGTGCCCAGGATGTGGAGGGGGTGGTGGGCCCCGACAATGTGATCACCATTGTGCAGTCGAGGCCGCAGATGTGAGCGCCTGGTAGTGGGCCGATGGAGACTACTTGCAATGATCACTGGGTGTGACCTTGTGGCTTCCTGCAATTTCCATTAATGAATGCGGCAATGCAAGGATGTGTGTGTAGCAACTGTCTTATCTTAGGCTTGAAATGATCATGAGAGTGTGCCACAACAGCTATGCTGATCTCTTCTGGACTTGTGATATCTGTGTACTGCAGCTTTCTCCCCTGCATGTAAAACGCACGGTGCCCCTTCAGTTGAGAAGTGCACCTGTTGCCTTTTCTGCATGCTGACCATGGCATGCATAATAGCTGATGTGTTGTCAACCACTGGCTTCGCTCTGTGATGTGCTCTGTGAAGCTGACCAATGTTGGGGCAGGCTGCACCAGTGTTAGGTAGCAAGGTTTTTCCATGTGGATGTGCATGGCCTACTGATTGCTACTGTTCAAGACTCCTGGCGACATGGCTTACTGGGCTACTAGCCCAGTAAGTAGTACAGACTAAATAGCATGCTGCAGTAAACCGGAAAGTGGGTATGGCTCTTATCATGTAACAGCACGCCTGTTACACATACAACTTCAAGCTAGGAAGTATCGTGATGACCCAAACGGTATGCCGGCCAGAGCTACAAGGACAGTAACATTACAGCCGCGCCCTTAGGACAGACAAACAACACGTTGTTCCTACAACAAAAGCCTCAGGTTGCCCCTACATCCTCTCTGTCCGCACTGCCTGCCACCCTTACCAGAAGCCTCTAGCTCTGCCAGAGACAGGTGAGGCTCACTGCCTTGCGCAACCAAGCCACGCCGTCCAAACCAAGGTTTTCTAACCCGCACATGGCACCAGCTGCCGACATCAAACCCCTTCCAACATGGTGCACAATTTGCAACCCGATACCCGAAGACAGAACAAGGTAGACATTCCCTGTTGTTCACAGTGCTGAGTGCTGCTCAAGCACGGCATCCAGTGCTTGTGCCACCATCCAGGGGTCTGTGTGAGCGATGCTTGCACCCCCAAAAACCTGTGCGCAACAGTAACACCCAAACCACCGTGTGAAGCCGAGCATACCTAGTAATGACTCGTGCTTCGTACAAGACCCAAAGCCGTGTCGGCATGTGGAGGACTTTCGGGCATGCAGGTTCTGTGCTGTGTTCCCGTTTACAAACCCCAGCACAAACATGTAGTCGTCTCGCCTCTGGCTCACCACAGGGAACGAAGGCATTAATCACTTCAGCAGCTCAACCTCAGACCTGATCGCTGCTGCCTCTTAGGATGCGGGGTGGCATGGAGTGTGCCTCTCACCTCTAGACCACCAAAGTCGCTCGCCTGGCTGCTCGGCTTGCCGCGAGACACTACCCTGCAGCAGGTACAACCACGCAGTCACCCTTCCGCGAGCCTGTCATGCTACGCCGCTGACCACAGGTCACCATGACCTCTATCAGTAACAGCGGCTATGGCGACTGGCAGGCAAATCCCAAGGACTGGCAGTCAGTTGCTGGACTATCCTCCCCCGGACCAAGGGCAACCTGCAAACCCACCTGGCCAGGACAGGTCCCATCGGCTCTCCAGCGGCCCACATGTCCTCCACGCTGCCTGGCTGCTGTGCCTGCTGCTGTCCCTGCTGCCCCAACACCCCCGCCCGGCCCGGCCCCTGCAGGCTGACGTTGTAGATGGCGGCGTTGAAGGTCTTCACACCCAGCTTGTCGATCAGCGCTCTCAGTGCCACGTAGAGCAGCAGCTGGAAGGCTGGGCTGCACATGTGGCTGCCCTGTATGCACACCTCCATGTCCTTGGTGGGGGTGAGGGAGGGGTAGCAGAAGGCCCTGCAACAGCGGGGCACAGCAGCATGGCTGCTTCGCAGGTCCAACACCACGCCCTGCTCTCTGGCTTGGAGCGCAGCTGTCATTGGGGTACATTCTAGCTTCCAAGGGCAAAAGGAAATGGGGAGATGGTCCTGTCTGCCCTGTACTCCTCTCTGCCACCTGTGCGCAGCTAGGAGGTGCCTTGTGGCTGCAACACCGCACGCTGCAGCCTCCCTGCGAGCCACGCATAGCCAGCGCGACAGACTGAAAGGAACCGAGCAGGCTGGCAACCAGAAAGCGGAGCCTAGCGCACCTGTCGCCTCCCGTCCCCGCTTGGCGCAGCAGCCCAACCGCCTCATAGGCGGCCAGAAGGTCTCGGTAGTAGGAGCCGCTGCCCTGGTGCACAGCGTCATAGCATGCTGCTGCCTCCCGCTCCTGCTGGATGGCGGGAAAGGGGCTGCTGCTGAGCATGACCTGCGCGTGGCCGTGGAACTGGCTGGCGCCTGCGGACAGGCAGGGCATAGGGTTGGGTTGTGGTGTGCGTGTGTGTGTGTCTGTGTGTGTGTGCCTCTCAGGCAGCGCACGGCCTTGCACGCCATGGATGGTGGTGTTTTGGAGCACACCCCAGTCGCCACCAACCTGCTCTCGGAAGGCAGTTCCAGAGGAACAGTGGATGTAGCTGGCCGCGCCTTCCCGCCTGCCCATGCTGCGGCGGCGGCTCCTGCTGCCGCACCTCTGTGTCGATACCTAGGCTAGTGCCACTGCTGGAGCCCTCATCGCTGCCACAGTTTCCATTTTCGCACTGCTGCTGGTAGCTGCGCTGAATGTCTCCAGTGGCTTCCTTGCCTGTTGCTGCCACGGCAGCTGCCTGAAACCAGCTGTGGGACACACTTACGAGATCTGACAGCTGGGGGAGGGAGAAAGACAGTGGGTCATGGTGCTTGAAAAGAACTACTCCCTGAGCGGGATGGCAGTATTTGAACAGGTTGCTGGCCGTCACAGCATGTTGAAGGTCAAACCTGCGGGCAGGCAAGGAAACGAATACCCTGAGCAGCACCATGTCTTCTACCTTGCACTGACAGCTGACTAAGAGGAAGCAAGGGCCACAGATTCGGTGGCAGTGAGCATGATAATCAGTGAAGTAAGGCAGACATTTACAAGGGACCTTGCCTGCCAAAGGTGTCCTCCGCAGTGTAATTCTGCAAGTCAAACGGGAGTGTTGTCGATGTAGGCACTGAAATTTATAACACCGGCCTTACAACACCAGGGACACAGCCCCACCAGTGCAGCTCCATGCCATCACTGATGCACCAGACGCATCATCTTCACCAAGTTCCTAGTATGGTTGTGCCCCTAAGCTTGAGCACAACAGTAAGAGCTCAGAGACAGCCAGGATGCACATGGCATGCTGGTCCATCCCGTGCCAACTGCGCACATACACACACCTGCCAGTCGCAGAAGTCGCAAGTCCTGCCGCCATCGGTGGGGTCCCTGAGTGCCAGTTCCTCGCTGAATGTCTGCGGTTTCTGCGTCCGGGCCTCGTTGTACCAGGCTTGTGACAGCGTGACCCTGTCGGTGATGCTGACCACCACCTGGCTGTTATCCTCCGGCACCCCATACTTTTCGGTGAGGGCAGGGGTGCCGCGGCAGCGCGGGTGGCCCACACTGACCTCAAACCTGCACCACTGTTACCAACAGAAACGTGGAGGCGCAGATGCCAGGTCCCTCAAGAGCAGGCAGCCTGTTCTGGGGGCCCCGCAGGGAAATGCGCTCAAGGACTTGGCACCAATAGTGTTCATCGAGCGACCTTTTCATAGCAAGGAAAGTAAACGCGAGGAGCCGACCACTGGCGACTCACAGGCGGTTAAAGACAACAGAGTGGGAGAGGGGGTACGCCCGGGCAAGGTCAAAAACATTCCGGTATGGAGCTGTGGCAATTGTCATGGCAGCGGTGTTGATTCTAAAGTAAGACACACCCGTGGCAAATATGCCACATAACAAAAGGCATGATGAGCGACAACTGATCAGCGACACGCTCTGCAAGCCTACAGAAGTGTTTACACTGATAGGTAAAGACTGCCGGCACGCCCCAAACAATGTCAAGGGCGGGCCTCCCCATCTGGCGCCCTGACCACCCTCCCGCCCATAGGAAAGGCGCAAGCATCAAGAGGGTGGTTTCCACATTGATTGCCTCCAAGCCTCTAACCTTGCTTCAAGTACACCATTAATTTCTCAACGGCTGCCTACCGAATTGTTGCAGAGGTGCTCTTCACGACATCATGACATGTCCAGTACAGGAAACCAGCTTCCAGCTCCGTGAACGCGCTGACCAAGAAGCCGATTGACCACGGAGAGGCTTTACATTCCCGTGGAGGAGCTACTGAAGCAGCACCTTAGGGGCATATCAATATCCTCGGAACGGCCAAAGCGGCTGTGGGACCATGACACCAGCCGGAGTGGCAGTGCTTTTAACGCTGCTCTTGCCCTGCTTGACTGCTGTTCAAGGGCAGGAAAACTTGCCAGACCAACTGGTAGCAAACCTGACTCTCCTGAACCTGCCGGATGGCTTTCATATCGTGCCATACACAGACACTAGAGTGCCAAAAGCTCGCAACCTGGCCCTGGGGCTTGCCACGGGCAACAGGACTATTGTCTATGTGTCCTCAACCGCTGGCACGGTGAGTACTGCCCTTCTGCTCCACCCTCACCTGTTATGCTTGCACTTGCTGGTGTGCCTGGTGCTGACGGGGGGACGCTTATGCCGCGCTTTGTTCAATAGATAAGCTCCTCCGCAAATCTATCAGCCTAATGGGAGGCTATCGAGCTTTCGTAATGGGTTGCTTGCTTTGCTTGTTCTCGTGCTGGCTCATCAGCTTGTGTGCCATTCTGCAGATTACCGCCCTTCTAGATAGAGATTTTGATGGTGTGGCCGAGACAACCTGCACGCTTCTGACTCGCCTACAAAACCTCGATGGGATTGTCTGGCACAAGGGCTCACTATATGTGGCGGAGAGACTCACTCGCTATGATGGCATTGACTTTGCAGTCCTGAATGGTTGCAATGTGAGTAGTGAGAGTTGATGCTATGTACTCTGTATGATTGGGTTCCGCAAGGGCGTGCTGTGCTGCATGCAGCACAACCTGACGTGCTGGCTGGTTGTTGGCTACATGCCGTAGCCCCGACAACAAAGGGTCAGGCCCCACCTCATAACCTACCTTGGCATCATAGGCCTTGGTAGGCCAGCAGTCTGACGGGGAGGAGCTCACAGCAGTGTGTTTTGTAAGTGGTTTGCAGAGCAGCCTCATACGCAGCAAGCTGCTGAGCCGCTTCCCTCTTCAGTCCAGCCATGCCTACCGGGCCCTAGCCTTAGGCCCCGATGAGAAGCTTTATGTCTCGATAGGCGCCTTCGATAACGTCGGGGAGTGCAAGGACATGTTCTGCACAATGCAGCGCCTGGACCTCAATGGGAGTGGCATGGAGACCTTTGCCAGGGGTAAGTGTGGGTGGTGTGAGTGGTGGTGGTGAGTATGACAAGGGGCCTAGCGCGTTGCCCTGCATAGGTGTCTAAGAGCAGCAGGCATTTGAGAGCAGGCAGGCACAGCATGGTGTATCCCACAGCAAGGTTTGATGCACTCCTGGCGCAGGTATTCGGAACGTAGGGGGCATCGCCTGGTCGGACCATCCAGAGCTGCCAGGCACCTTCTTCAGTGTCGATGAGAGGGACTATATGGGTCCGGACCGGCCTGATGATAACATTGTGATGGCCACCGAGGAAGGGGATTTCTGGGGCCTCCCCTTCTGTCACTGGTGCGAATTCGCACCTTCAAAGGGCGTGCTTTCCGTGCGGCCGCTGGGTGGTTTGGAGTCACTCGTCTGCCCTGTGCGCTATTTCGCGATAAGGCACTTGAGATAACGTCTGTGGACAGCTGTGCATGCAGTGGAGAAGCTGTGGCAGGCTTACAGCTACTAGGCGGGGTAGGGGTCATGCTAATCCCAGGGTTTTGCTAGTATTTGCACCAACGCTTTTGCGCGAGTGGCTGAGAGTTGGTTGCGGGTGCATATGGCGGCAACATAAGCTTTGCTTGACTGTCCTGTTGACTTGCAGGATAGGCAATGGGGACCCTCATGACAGGGCCCCAGGCCCTGGGGAGCCCTTCTCAGACGACCAGCTGGTGGCCCCAGGGCTCAACAATGCCACACCGCCCACCAACGACACGCAGGGCCCTTGGTGTGCAGGTGGGCCGCATGGGCGGTCGGCAAGCACTGAGGTGTCCCAAGGGACTCCACCCTGGCCTTCAGCCTCTCCCCTGCGATCGAGGTCGTGTTGGATAGCTGCTGCAAAGCTTGAGAATCCCCCGGCACCTTTGGGAGAGTGCCCGCGCTGTTGTGCCCATCCATGTGTGTCCTTCGGTGTGACCCCGGGAGGGTGTGACGCCCTGCAGGATGGCCACATGGTGGTGCGGCTTGCTGGCACCACCTGCCTGATTCTCTCCTCCCCCCATAGACCGCACGCACCTGGGTGTGTCCCTGCCTGCAGAGAATGTGCGGACGCCTGTGCAAGCTTTGGGGCCTCACGTGACGCCCCTGGCCATCGCATTCTACCCCAGCTCGCCAGAGGGCCTTCCCGCCCAGGAGGGGGGCCCCTGGCACCAGCAGCTGTGGCCGGAGGAGTACTGGGGCCGGCTCTTTGTGGCCAAGCACGGCAGCTGGAACCGGGACCCGCCCATTGGCTACAGGCTTGCTGCCGTCGAGGTGCGCGTGTGTGTGTGGCTGTAGGTATGTGTGGAGGGTGGCTGTGTTTTCGTGTACTGCACATGGGGCTGCCGTGGTTGTGCTGCGAGGATATTGTGCTAGAATAGGCCACTGCCCTCCCACTGTTTAACTGTATTGTATTGTATTGTATTGTATGCTGTGTCCTATAGTGTGTCTGTGGGCACATGCTGGCTCAGCCCTAGCTTGCATCCCCTGAGACCCCTTTGTCTCTGCCTTGCAGGTGTCCCCGGACGGCCTGTCGACCGGCCATGAGGTGTTTGTTGACGGCTGGCTCCAAGACTTCGGCCCCGGCAACCGCTTAGTCTGGGGTACGCCGGCCAAGGACAGACCCCTGTCTTGCTTGTTATCAAGGAATGCAGGCCTTGCACATGAGAAAGGCGAGAAGAAAGAGACTCTTTGTTTGCGGTATGGCCAGTGGCTAAGGTTTGAGCTGCTATTAGCACTTATGGCGGCCACCTGCTCAACCCTGCCCATTGCAGGGAGACCAGTTGGGCTGCTAGTGATGCCTGATGGATCGATGCTGGTGTCTGGAGACCAGGAGGGAGCCATCTACCGGATAACATATGAGGGTTAAAGGGAGGGTGCACACCTCCGTTGTGTGTAAATCGCTGCGCTGTCCAGCTGAAGTTCTGGGAGTGGACTTGCCCCCTGAAGGGATTCCCTCGGTGGTGTCCACTGAGTTTCTCTCTCCGGTGCTGAATTGTCTGGTGGTCTCCGGTTGGCTTCTCTCCCCGTGAACAAAATGACTGACAGTTGCGAGCCCTCTGGGTGATTTAACATAGCTAAACCACTGCTTATTGCTGCTTGATTGAGCAGTAAGGCACCCGCATGCGTGCGTATATGTCTTTGGATGTGGTGAGTTGATCAGTGCAATAATGTGCAATGTGTTGGCGCTGAGAAGCGTGTCGTGTGCAGCAGGCTTTCGCATGACGTGGCGGGTGAGGCTGTGCCGGTTGACAGCCATGATGTAAAGGAATAACAGTGCACCTGAAGCTGGACAAATACAAAGTAATAACACGCGTTGGGCAAGGTTGTGCCTCTTGATCACTGTGGCAAGCGTATCTGATATCTGGGACACTTAGCTAGCAGATACAACAGCATATATGGTATGTTTACTCAGCTTGTCTATACAATGCTGCACCAACAGAAGAAGTGAGCCTTGGACACTTAGGTGTGCATCAGATTCCCATGCAGCAAAACCACTGCTAGTGGCACAGGAAGACGGGGAAGTCCGTAGCCTCACTTGCATCCAGCCTTGACACTGTGGGGTCACGAGGAACTTGGGATGCAGCAGGCGGCTCAATTGGTGCCCAGGGCGTCCCGAGTGGCGCCCCGGGCAGGATTTCAAGGGTCAAAAGGGACAGGGCGGTGCCTCCTAGCAGGTGGAACTTGGGCAGGAGTACCTGTGGCATCCCAGGTCCTCTTCTCTACAGCATAGGCCTCCTGATCACAGTGGTATGCTGTGCCAGGCTCATGCCACTCATGTGAGGCATAAGGGTCTCCGTAGCCGTCGTGGGCAGTCCCTAGGTAACACGCTTTACCCGCCGGGGTCCCTGGCTGCTCACAAGGCTGGGCTGCGCTGCCTCCATCATGGACATTCCCGCGGGCATAGCCGGGGCGTTGGTCAACAGCTGAGGCAACAAACACATGATTTTCCTGCAGCTGAGCAAGCTGGATACTCAGCCTGCCCATCTACTTAGTTAATCCTGCCATTGGTATGGCACTGCACTGACGTCCAACCTGCACCACTGCTACCAATGACCATGTGGAGGAGTAGCGGCCAGGCCACCCAATGTTGTTCAGCAGGCAGACTGTTGTGGGGGCCCTACACGGTGAGGTGCGCAGGGACACAAGAGCCAGTAGTGCTTGTCACACTACCTTCTCTAGCATACAAGGAAACGCGAGGAGACGATCACTGGTGACTCAGAGGCGGTTGAAGACGGCAGAGTGGGAGAGATTGTACGCCCGGGCAAGGCCAAAAATGTTCCTGTATGGCACTGTGGCAACTGTCATGGCACCGGCAGATCGTAACTCAGAAGAGAACTATATGTAACCCCTTGCAATTCATGCCATATGAGACAAGGCATGTGTCCAGCGACAAGTGATCAAGGACATCATGTGCGAGCCTAAAAACGAATTCAAAATTCACTCATCGGTAAGGACTGCCAACCGGTCCATGGACACCTTCAAATGCCTCCCCATCTGGCGCCCTGAACACCCTCCCGCCATAGGAAAGGCGCAAGCATGCTGGAGGCGCACGTTGGTGATTGATCGCGTACCTCCACGGCCTTTCACACTTGCTCTGGGAATATAACTTGCTCAGCTGGTAGCCACCGAGTTGTTGCACACAGGTGCTTTTTACGACATCATGACATGTCTGGTACAGGAATCCAGCTTCCAACTCCAGAACGCGGTGAATAAGAGGCCGACTGACTACGGAGAGGCACTTTAAACGGGTGGAAGAGCTACTGGAGCAGCGCCTGAGGACATCATTATCCTCGGAACGGCCAACGCGGCTGTGGGACAATGCCTCCAGCAGGAGTGGCCGTGCTCTTAACGCTGCTCCTGACCTGCTTGGCTGCTGTTCAAGGGCAGGATAAGTTGCCAGATCAGTTGGTAGCGAACCTGACTCTCCTGAACCTGCCAGATGGCTTTCACATCACGCCATATACTGACACCAAGGTGCCAGACGCTCGCAACCTGGCCCTGGGGCTTGCCATGGGCAACAGGACTATTGTCTACGTGTCCTCAACTGACGCTGGCACGGTCAGTATTGCCCTTCTGCTCCGCCCTCGCCTGTTGTGCCTGTGGTGGCGGCTGTGCCTTGGGTGGTGCTGAGAGGGAAGGCCTATGCCATGCCTTGTTCCATACTTGAGCTCTTAGTATATCTATATCCAGGGTGGAGGTTTGCAAGGGTGGTAGCCTGGACCTGAAAGCTCGCAGCTTGCTTCACATGTGCTGTTGCTAGCTTAGCAGGATGGGTGCCAACCTGCAGATTACCTCCCTCCTAGATAGAGACTTCGATGGTGTGGCTGAGATAAGCTGCACGCTTCTTACTGGCCTGCAAAACCCCAATGGGATTGTCTGGCACAAGGGCTCCCTATACGTGGCCGAGACAGAGAAACTGACTCGCTTTGATGGCATCGACTTTGCAGTCCTGAATGGTTGCAATGTGAGGAGTGAGAAGCGCGTGATATGTGTTTGGCATGTTTGGCTTCCGCCAAGGGTCTGCTGTATTGCATGCAACACCTTGCCCACACCTGACGTGCTGCTTGTGGTTGGCCGCTGGAATTCCTTCAGCAACTTGTCCAACATTGGGCTCGCCACTTTGCGAAAGGGTTTTCTTTATGTGTCAAAGGCTCCATGCCATCAGAGTTCTTGGCATAGCTCATGGTATTACAGCGCTGGCCCACAACATTCTGTTCTGTGCCTGACCTGCAGAGCAGCCTGGTTCGCAGCAAGCTGCTGACCCCCTTCCCTCCCCAGACCACCCATGGTTTCCGGGCCCTAGCCTTGGGCCCTGATGAGAAGCTCTATGTTTCAATAGCCGCCCCCTTCAACATCGGGGAGTGCAAGGACATGTTCTGCACACTGCAGCGCCTGGACCTCAATGGGAGTGGCATGGAGACATTTGCTCGGGGTAAGTGTGGGTGTGAGTGGTGGTGGGGAGTGAGCCAGGGGCCTAGCTAGTGGCCCTGCATTAGACGCCTAAGGGGGGCATTAGGCGTCTCAGAGCAGCAGGCATGTAAGAGCAGGCAGCACAGCACGGTGCGAGCAGGCAGCACAGCACGGTGCATCCCACAGCTAAGTGAGTTGCACTGCTGGCGCAGGTATACGGAACGTGGGGGGCATCGCCTGGTCTGACCATCCAGAGCTGCCAGGCACCTTCTTCAGTGTAGTTGAGAGGGACTTGATGGGTCCTGACCGCCCCGATGACAACATCGTGATGGCCACCGAGGAAGGGGATTTCTGGGGATTCCCCTTTTGCCACTGGTGCGAAGGGGGTGCTTCCTATGCGGCCGCTGTGTGGATCCAAGTACCAGATAGCCACTTGCGGTAACAGGCGTTTGGAAGCTGCATAGCCGCGCAAGCATGGGGGCAGCAATGGTAGTCTCTCCGCTGCTATGTGGGGTGGGAGGATACCTTCAGGTCCAGATTTTGTCCAGTAGGCATGACGCATTGTTGAGACAACGCCAACTGGGTTGCTGGTGCATACAACACAAGCTTTGCCTGCCTTTCCGGTTGACGTGCAGGATAGGCAATGGGGACCCTCACGACAGGGCCCCAGGCCCGGGGGAGCCCTTCTCAGACGATCAGCAGGTGGCCCCAGGGCTCAACAATGCCACACTGCACACCAACGACACGCAGGGCCCTTGGTGTGCAGGTGGGTTGCCTGACTAGGCAGC
Source organism: Parachlorella kessleri (assembly GCA_001598975.1). Classification (NCBI taxonomy): domain Eukaryota; kingdom Viridiplantae; phylum Chlorophyta; class Trebouxiophyceae; order Chlorellales; family Chlorellaceae; genus Parachlorella; species Parachlorella kessleri. Next base: position 26,032 of record BBXU01001043.1, on the reverse strand, counting down.
CGGCAAGCTCTGGGGTATCCCATTACATTCCACCCTGGCCTATAGCCTCTCCCTTGCAGTTGGGTCGTGCTGGATAGCTGCTGTACAGCTTGATAATGCTTCGGCACCTTCGCTGAAGTGCCCACGCTGCTGTGCCCATCCATGTGTGTCCTAAGGGGTTGACCCCGAGGATTTGTGATGCTTACCAGGATAGCCAACTGGTGGGCGGCTTGCCGGCGCCATTTGTCTGCTTCTCCCCTCCCCCCACAGACCGCACACACCTGGGTGTGTCCCTCCATGCAGAGAATGTGCGGACGCCTGTGCAAGCCTTGGGGGCTCACGTGTCGCCCCTGGCGATCGCGTTCTACCCCAGCTCGCCAGAGGGCCTTCCCGCCCAGGAGGGGGGCCCCTGGCGCCAGCAGCTGTGGCCGGAGGAGTACTGGGGCCGGCTCTTTGTGGCTGAGCACGGCAGCTGGAACCGGGACCCGCCCATCGGTTACAGGCTTGCTGCCGTGGAGGTGCGTGTGCGTGTGTGGGGGTGTAGGTATGTGCGGAGAGTGGCTGTGTTTGCGTGTTGCATGTGGGCTGCCGTGTTTGTGCCGCTTGGATGTTCTGGTAGAGTAGGCCGCAGTTTTGTGGGATGAAGGTGGGGTAGAAGAGTACTACGTGGCAGGAGGGAGGTTTTGTGACGAGTGCTCAATGGAGGCGGCCTAGGACAAAACACTACTCAGGTTCCAGGAGCAACTGCAGCGTGTAATGCTCGCTAGGACAATCAGTATTCTATCAGGCACTGCCCTTTCGCTAGATGTTGTGTCCTATTGTGTGTCTGTGGGCACATGCTGGCTTGGCCCTACTCTGAATTTCCTGAGACCCCTTTGTCTCTGGCTTGCAGGTGTCTCTGGATGGTGTGTCAACGGGGCATGAGGTGTTTGTTGACGGCTGGCTTCAAGACTTCGGCCCGAGCAACCGCTCGGTCTGGGGTAAGCCGGGCAATGACAGAGCCTGGACTTGCTAGCCTACTAGGAAATGCAGGCCTTGCACATTAGTAAGGCGAAGAGGAAGGAAGAGGGAGAGTCTTTGTTTCCGGCATGGCCAGTTTGACAAGGTTTGTGCTGCTTGTAGCACTCTCTGTCAGCCACCTGCTCAACCCTGCCCCTTGCAGGGCGACCAGTTGGGCTGCTAGTGATGCCTGATGGCTCGATGCTGGTTTCTGGGGACCAGGAGGGAGCCATCTACCGGATAACATATGAGGGTTGAAGCGAGGGTGCGCACACCTCCGTAGTGCGTAAATCGCTGCGCTGTTCAGGTGAAGTCTGGGGGATGGACTTGCCTGCTGTAGGCTTCCCTTGGTGGTGTCCATGGAGTGCTCTCCCCCCAGTGCTACATTGTCTGGTAGTCTCCAGTTGGCTTCTCTCCCCGTGAACGAAGTGACTGACAGGCCCTCTGGGTGACCTAACATAGCTAAACCACTGCTTACTGCTGCTCTGTTGAGCATCAACTCATGCGCATGCGTGCATATAGTTGGGATGTGGCGAGTTGATCAGTGCAATGTGTTGGCGGCTGAGAAGCTTGTCGTGTGCAGCAGGCTTCGCATGACGTGGCGGGTGAGGGTGTGCCGGCGACAGCCATGCTGTAAAGGGATGGCTGTGTACCTGAAGCTGAACAAATACAAAGCAATAACACACGTTGGGCATGGTGGAGCCTCTTGGTCACTGTGGCAAGCGTATGTGCTTTTGGGGACAGTTATTTAGGAACTACAACAGGATATACGGTAATTTTGCTTGAATTTGCCTAACAAACAAGCTTAACGAATCCAAAGCTGCTTCACAGAAGACGTGAGCCTTCAACAGTAAAGTTTGCATCAGAGCTCCCATGCAGCAAACCACTGCTACTGGCCTCAGGAACACGGGGAAGTCCGCAGCCTCACTTACATCCAGCCTTTCACTGTGTACAGCTACACGTCTTCTGATCTTCAAACATCCAGCAACAGAAGACTGATTTGGCATTTGCCCTCAAATGAAATGGCAGTCTGCCAGGTTGGCCCTGTACATCACATGGGCGGTACAAGCGGTCCTTCTCACACTGATCACCTAGGTTTTGCAGTGTGACAACAAGTACTCGGCCTAGACTTGCGTCCAACCAACAACAGAACAGTTGCGTGCATAGCGAAACTGGTGTCGTGGCTACCGACGGTGGACCATGGCGTCTTTCATTTCCGCCGGCAGCCTTCCACTGAATGTCGTAAAGCCTATTGGCAGACGACATGCTAGACGACTTGTCGTTGCGCAAGCAAGTGAGTCAAATATAGACAGTAGACACATTACACAAGACAGCCAAGATAACGTGGTTACATGCTCTAGTCCTGTTCCCTTACTGGTCAGATGGTGTCGGTGGTATCATGTGCCGTATCGTGCTGAGCAGCTTTTCCCTTCGTTCTAGCTGCTGAACTGGCACCCTTCCTCAAGCCTGTGAAGCTACCTTCGTCGTGTGCTGGTGCTTAAACCTGTATTCTGCCACCAAGCCGTGCATCCCACCACCTGGCTGTTTGCAGCCACCAATGGTGCGCTCGTGGACCCCCGGCTGGCAGAAATTTTGCAGCACATTGCAGTGGGCATCATTAAGCCGGAGGATGCAGCCGTACAGCTGAACCAACTGGTGGCTAACGGTGCCAAGGAGGTGTGTGAGTGTGGCTATTTGAACTACTTGACGCTGCAGCGGGGGTGGCGCAGGCTGCAGGTTTCTTTTGGACTTGCCTGTTAGCAGCCCAAGGAGGGCTGATCCTACACGTGCGCCACTGGTTAGCCTGGCTTTCCAGCTTATACACAGGCACAAGCATACAGAGCTGGCACCAGCTGCCAATGTCAGGAAGGGCCTTATTCCATGCAGTTGCTGGTTCCTGCTTGGCCCCTGCCCGCACTGATCTTGCCCCTAACCCTGGCTCTCTGGGGGGGCGACCGAGCTAGTACACATGAGTTGCCGGCCCATGTAGCTCTAACCCACCAAGCCTTATCGCTCCGCCTTGCAGCAGGTCACCAACGTGGAGGCAGTTGGGCTGGCCAAGGCCGAGTTCCCGGAGGTCATCTGGGGTCAGACCAAGTCGGCGCAGCACATTGCCGCCACGCTGCAGCGTGTGGCGGACCGGCAGGGCATGGCGGCAGCAACGCGGGTAGACCCAGACGTGGCGGCAGGCAAGCCTCACAGCCTTGGTGTCGCAGCAGTCACTGTCACCAGTTCTTGACCTGCCAAGGGCCATGTGCAGCTGCATTGGGCAAGGGTTGCATCAAACAAGCGGTGTTGTACAAACTGCAAGCTGTGGGGTAGGTAGCGCAGCCCCCGGTCCGGTCAGTAAGCTGTTAATGGTCCTCGTCGTCTCATTGTCTGCCTGCCAACGTATTCTTTGTTTGCCGTTGGCTCCCTCCTGCAGAGGTCCAGGTGGTGCTGCCAGACGTGCAGTACAACAGCACCGCCAGAATGCTGTCATACCGATCGCCCACTACCAAGCAGGAGAAGCTGCCAGGTGTGGCTGGAAGCGCCGCGCACTGGCTTGCTGCTGGCCCCTTTGGCTGCCCGTTTGGCAACCTCATTTTCTACTGAGGATTGGACCCGGCCTGGTGTGCCTGCGGCGACGAGGTGAAGCGCGGCGGGGAAGGGTGTTACTTAAGCCACGACGCCGGTGCCTGCAGGCACTGTGGCGCTGATAACGGCGGGAACAGCCGACCCCCGTGTTGTGGAGGAGTGTCGCCTGATGCTGCAGGTGAGTGGGCGGGTGGGCCTGCAGGGCACTGCCTCCCCAGAACAGGCGTGCTATCATGGATTTGACCTGCTGATGGTGCATACCACCGAGGGCGCTTGAAAGTTATGGTTGCACTGGTAGGACTCTAGTGCCCTGGACGGCTACATGGAATGCATGCTGCCTAGCGGTGCCTGCAATCACTAATGTGGACAGCTGGCTGCGTGCAGAGCATGGGCTGCTACTCCTTCAAGCTTGCAGAGTCAGGCGTGATGGGCATACACAGGTGGGCAGGCTAGCTGCGGCCCTGTCCGTTGGGACAGCAACCCATGCTGCCAGGAAGGGCAAAGTCTCTTGCGTACCAGCTCTGCTCAGCGATGCCTCCCCTCCTACAGGGCTCAGAGCTCGGTCTTAGCCTTACTTGTCACCCAAGCGTGTGCGTGGCGGGGTGCTTGCATTTCAGTTTACCCTCCCCGGTGGTGCATGGCCAATCAAGCTTTGGCGGGGGCCTGGTGCAGGCTGGTCCAAAACCTGGACGCTGTGCGCGCTGCGGATGTCGTGGTGGTCATCACGGGGTATGATGGCGGCATAGCATCCATGGTGGCAGGCCTGGTGGAGGCGCCTGTGGTGAGTGATGCCGGACACAAATGGTTGAGCGTGTTATGTAGGCACCTAACGCGATGCGTGGCGATAGATGCGTGGCGATAGGTGCGTTTGTGGTGGTCATGGGTGTTTGTGGTGCAGTGTGTGGACTGATGTTGCTGGCACAGGGGCTGCTGTGGTGTGATAGTCACAGGCCAAGCAGCTGGGGTTGGGGGCTACTGCTGCCCGCAGGTCGTCCTGCCAACCAGCACCGGATACGGCGCAGCATTCCATGGCGTGTCGCCGCTGCTGGCAGCACTCAATTCATCTGCACCAGGCGAGTGAACTGTTATGGCGGGAAGAGGAGGAGGGGGGGAGGGATGTTGAGCCCCTCTAGCCGGTAGGGTCATGCTTGTGCCTGACATTTCCACACGCACCAGCGTTGCGAAGTGCATGCTGGTCATTCCCCAAATATGGTCTAGTTCATGCGAAAACTGCCTGAACAAGCTGCATGCCTGCTAAACGTGGGGTCTACCAGATGTGCTTCATGAAACTCAGAGTGTGGGTGCCTCCCTCAATCAAGCAGGTGTGACGGTGGTGAACATCGACTCAGGGTTTGGCGCCTCCATGGCCGCGTGGCGCATCCTGAAGAACATCAGCAAGCTGCGCAAGGCAATCGCAGCTCAGAGGCAGTGATGGTGCCAGCGTATGGCGCAGGTGCTGACTCTGACATCTGTAGTATTGAAGCAAGGCGGGCACTGCAGCAGACTGTGACCACGCCTGCTGCCGGTGGGGTTTGGCAGGGCTGCAATTGAGTCACTGTTTGCGCCCTGGCACACATGCATGACGTATACACAGTGTTGCACTGGGAGTGTTGCTGTAGGCATGGGTTTTTGTGTCTAGCGCAGGGGTTTGCCAGGCTGTCTGGTAGCGGTTTTTGTTTGCCCGAGGGTCGAGTGCATGTGTCATAAAAGCAGCCATTGTTGCTGGTGTTTGGAACCTGGTGGTTGCGCACCTGTTCTCTCTGCCACGACTGCAGCCGCATTTGATTCACCAATTCTTTCTTGGCCAAAAACTTGTGCAGCATTTGGGTTGACTATCTCCTGCCTCCCTTGTCCTTGCGTCCTGTCCAGAATCAGGTTGACTAATCCTGCCGAGCTGCCGCAGCTCGGCAAGTGCCACTGTAAGACCGTAAGAAGCCATCTCATGTAGAGAACTACTGGATCAGAACTCAGGCAAACCCCAGAGCATAACTGCATTGACTATTGGACTGAGGGCGCGCTGGCTGCGTAGCCCTAAAGGCCTGCAGCAACAGGGACAATGAAAGAGATAGTCCTCCTTGACAAGGGCAATTTCAGCGTAAGGGTGAAGGAGAAATGGATCCTGCAAGCAAGGGGGTGCTATACCCGCGGACCATCAACAGGTAGTGGGATCTGTTAGGGATACCGGTTTCAATCAAGCGCGCTGGCTCGGAGCATGCGCAGCGCGTAACCCATGGCACAACCTTTACAGGTGGACCTCGGGCAGCTGTGAGGAGTTTATGTGTGCCGCATCATCTTCTGAAAGGTTCACAGGGGCATGAGGTGCTTGAGAACTCAGCCACAGGTCTTTGCTCCACATGTCTTTCCTCGCCATGGACGGCTCGGGCGATGCCAGACTGTAACACATGCCGGCATAAAGGCAAGGTGGTGCATTGATGTGAGGTCAGTGGCGGAAGAAGGCCAGACGTCCACCACCTCGTTCATTTTGGGCATACTAGAAGGGCAAGTGGCGGTCACGCCATGCAACTCTGTTGCCCGCAGGTATGGCACCAAGCTGGATGCCGTTTCTTTGATGCAAGAATGGGTGCGGGACATTGCAAGCCAGGCGGGGCTCAGTACTTCCAATGCCCGACTGAACAGCGGCTCTGTTGGGGTCCCTGAAAGCAGGTTGGAGGTAGGGCAGCAGTGCAAAACATGCTCTTCTTATCCTTTGTGCGGTTTCATAATATATGTTACCCGTGGATATGAAATACCCCGTGAGTACCGTGCAATTATCACCTGCTGCTGCAGCTGGAAATAGAGTTTGAGACGTTCGCTGAGCTTGAAGATTTCTGGGCCGGCATACCACCGCAGCAGCACCAGGCTTGGAGCCAACGTATGCAGGTTGGTCTCCCTATCAGATCTTGACATGATATCAGGACGAAGAGAAAGCGAGCCGTGGTTTGAATGTAGGCAAGTAGCACATGTGAGAGCATCGAGTGCGCATTCAGCTTTACTAACACTGGCCGTTGCGCAGGGCTTCATAGTGCATGGGTCACCCACCTGGGAAATATATAGGACTGTCCCACTGCTTGAAGCTTCAACCCCCAACGGGCAGTTTAGCGCTGGGGTAACAGCTCCAACGCTCAGCGCAGCAGGAGGGACAGGGAGCAGGGCCCGGAGAAGAGCTTCTGTGCCTGGCAGCAGCGGGCTCCTGCAGCAGCCGACTGCTGAGGAGATTGCCAAGCTCAGCCCAGCACAGGTATCGTGAGGTTATACACTTGTCTCGTTCCACGCCGAACCTGGTATACTGCTGACCCCATCCCAGGCTGCTTTGCAACCCATTGTCGTCTCTTTCAGGTTCGATGGGTAGTAGCAGCCCGCGCAAGTGCCGTTTGCTGGTTCCGCTTCTACTTAGCAGATGGCGCAAGCCAAGTACACCCGTCTCCGCCCTTCAACTGCTGCTGGGTCCTGGTGTGCAGGAGGTTCCCCCTGTTGGGCAGACCACCGAGAGCGGCCTGTCTGTTGTTACCAGCGAGGATGAGGCTCAAGTGGTGCTGGACTGGAAGGGTGACCCTATGAAAGTCAACCCCGGGGACAAGCTGCCCTTCAGATTCCTTTAGTCGTCCATTTCTCATGCTTGCAGACTGATATGAACGCTTGGGGCGAATATGCCACCAGCAGGCGAAAGTTCGGCCTGACAATAGTGGGGCCATCTGCCCCAGCTAGTGTCCAAGCCCAGACCTTGGAGTGCTTCCTTACATGAAGCATGTGGGAGGGCTGCAACTCAGCAGGGCAGCACTTGATATAGGTGGAGTTGGCTTTGGGTGACACGCCCTTAACCATGCACATGTGTGTTCCTTTTTCTTTCCACTAAGCAGTACCGTTAGGCCACTTTCGGTTTTTCAAGGCAGAGGGAACTGGGACACCCCAGCGAGCCAACCATCAGGAGGCTCACAGGTGCCCCCAAGACTGTGCATATCCGCATCTTTAAGTTAACCCTCAGACAATAACGAGCATATCGCACTTATTGCCACCCACATCCCGTCATGATGGGTGGTGGAGTCCTAACGAAGTAGCGGTCCCTTACATGCTCCTGTGTTGCTCAATAGCCCGACCTTAACACAAAGAGAAAGACAGGCTTGGAAAGGGAACCTAGATTAGACCTCAAGGGGACAGGGCGGGACAACAAGGCGCAATGAGGGCCGTAAACCCTAGAGCGCAGCAAGGAACTGGGGACCCCCTTATGCTGTGCTCCCTGCCCTGGGGCTCCCTCTTTCAGCCTTGCCGCAGCCATGGTGTCGTTGCGGCTTCAAAAGAGGCTTGCAGCCTCCGTCCTGGGCTGCGGCCTCAGGAAGGTAGGCTCACTTGGAAGCATAGAGCTGTATTTTATGCTGGATGCGTGTGAGCTGTATTTATCTACTTGGAGTGGGTTGTGCTGTCGCCGTCGGTTCAGGAGGAGCACATGTTGGCCGCATCAGGCCTGGAGCTCACTCCTGCATGCTCACATTGCAGGTGTGGCTGGACCCCAATGAGGTCAATGACATCTCCATGGCCAACTCGAGTGAGTCGTAGCCGCAGGAGCAGCTTGCCGTCCACCTGCATGCTGGGCGGAGCGTAGCAGCAGAAATAGCCCTGCTCAGCTGGCAGCAAACGGGATTGAAGACGAGGGATGATACAAGGGGACCAGCACTGTGGGAGGCAGCAGCTGGAGCAAGGCTGTGAGGAGGCTGGCAGCTGATCCGTGCTGCCGCGCTGTGGCTGTGCAGGGCAGAACGTGCGGAAGCTAGTGAAGGATGGCTTCATCATTCGCAAGCCAGAGAAGATCCACTCCCGTGCCCGCGCCCGGGCGTCAGCGGAGGCCAAGGCTAAGGGCAGGCACACCGGCTACGGTGAGTGGCAGCTCCTCATGCAAGCTTGCGGCTTGGCACGACTGCACGAGTAGGTCTCAATAGGCTACATTGGCAGAGCTGCTGCGACAGCAGGTGCAGAAGGCTCTGTGCAGGGCAGCTACAGAGGAGAATCGGTTGAGGGACAGTGGCGCATCGTCACGTTAGTGCAGAATCTAGCACGGTGGGCGTCTCGGTGTCTGTGAGGTGCTGAATGGTAGGGCTTCCAGAGCTCACCGTTCGCGGTGTGGATATACAGACTCTTGCTGCAGCTTTATTCTGCTGCTGAGCAGCCGTTGCCCAGCTGGGCGAGCGTGTGACGGGTGCGTGGGTGCGGTCGATTCGCAGGTAAGCGCCGCGGTACCCGCGAGGCGCGCCTGCCCACCAAGATCCTCTGGATCCGCCGCATGCGCGTGCTGCGCCGCCTGCTCAAGAAGTACAGGGATGGCAAGAAGATCGACAAGCACCTGTACCACGAGCTTTACATGAAGGTGCGGTGGGAGGGGCGTGCAAGGAAGGGTCCTGCTGCCGGGGAGTGCCGCGTGTCTCTTTCGCGCCTTGCTGTCTCCGGTGTTAGCCTGTGCGTCGTGTGTGCAAACTAGAGGCGAGCTGGGCTTGTCGCTGGGTGGTTTCGAGGTATAGCCTGGTGCCGCCTGATGGTGGTGTGAGCCTGGACAGGCGTTTGGTCTGGCTCGAAGGAGCTCTAGAGCAGGCGGCAGGCGGCCGAGCAGCTGTGCAGGCAGTCTCAGCTTCAGGAGAGCAGCAGTGCAGGAGCAGGCGTCCCATATTTGTGCTGACAGCAACAGCAGCAGCACAGTGTTGGCGCTGGCATGCTGCCAAGTTAGAGGAGCAAGTGCCATGGCTTAAGCGCAGCCCATGGATGGAGCTGGCCTACTCGGATGTGCCAATGTACTTGGCGCTTTAACACTGGGGCGTGGCCGGCCAGCGTGACAGTGATGGCACTGGTGGGGCGTGCTATATGCATTGGACGCGCTTCGGCAGGACAGCGGTGGATGCCACTGCTACGAGGGTCGTGGCAGATGTCGACCACTTGCGTAGCTGACAACACGCCGCCAGTGGTCGACGGCCCCCTGCAGCGACGCGCTCAGACATTGCGGCGCCGACGGCCTGGGGTTGGGGTAGGAGGGCGGTGAAGGGGATACCGGGGTTATGTATCATAGTAGGGCGGTGAGGGGCACTGCTGTGGGCTGTGCAGATGAGCTTGATGTATTGAGCCGGGCGGGCTCTTTGCCCTTGAACGATGTTGCAGGTGAAGGGTAATGTGTACAAGAACAAGCGTGTGCTCATGGAGGCCATCCACAAGCAGAAGGCAGAGAAGGTGCGCGGGGGAAGACTCGGTTTTTGTGGCAGACTTGGGAGATTGCTGAGCGCTGGTCGGGGTGTGGCGTGGGCTGTAAAGCGCCAGTTGGCATGGAGGTGGAGTCGGAGGGGCAGTATCTGCTGAGGCTGATGTTGAAGTGCTTGAGCGTGTGGGCATCTGAGAACCCTGGTGAGATGCGGCCCTTGTGGAAGGCACTCAGCAGTGTCGGCAGCCAGGGACGGACAGGCTGGAATCACACAGCCCATGTTTGTATTGCTGCTCTACATCTGAGAATGGTCTCTATACTGCCGGTGACCTGCAGATTCGCGAGAAGGCGATTGTGGACCAGCTGGAGGCGCGCCGCGCCAAGAACAAGCAGGCACGCGCCCGCAAGGCCGCCCGCAGGGAGGAGCGCTTCGCAACAGGGCAGATCGGCACTGCCGCCACCGAGTCCAAGAAGTAAATGAGCCACCCTTGGTGTTGGCTGACTGCCGGCTGGCTGGGTGCTGCTGGCTGCTGTTGAGGCCGTTAACAGCAAGGACAGGGTCACTGGTGAATGGCAGCTGTTGCCGTCGCTACAAACCCAGGGGCGCCAGCGGCAGCAGCGACAGTTCTTGGCTTGTGCTGTCTGCTGATGCGGAGGCGGCGGCCGGCTGGTAGGCCCGCTGCGTCTGCCCTCTTTCTTTCTCCTTGCTTGCTCACGCCTACATCCTCTACCGTCCATCCTCAAGCCCATGCCAGCCCCTTCGTTGGTTGCACCCTACGCCGGAATGGGTATTGATGGTAGCTTCAGTATGAGCATGTAATACTCAGGACCGGTATACTGCGCTTGTAGACACTAGATACCACAAGCTATGCAAGGGGAAGAAGCAGGCATCAGCAGCTTAGCAGCCCCTGTAAGGTTTGTGAAGAGGCGTGAAGCCCTAGATGCAGCTCAATCACATCCCCACTGAGTGTGTTCCTTCATGGTTGTGGGCCATAATGGCATCACTAGCCAGAGCACTGCGGTCGTGCCAACTTTACTCTCTGGATGAGAGACTGTCACCTCCACAGGCTATGGTGGGCCAGAGCAGGTACACTACTCGCAGGGTAGTACTAGCAGGTACGACTCGCCGGGGGCAACTGATCAAATGAATCAGAACTCAGGCGCATTCTGCATCCAGCCCTGTCAGTCCAGCTCAACTCTCACTCCCTGTTCGCACTACCTGCCACCCATGCTAATAACATGCCCTTGGCCTGTCTGTACAGTTTGCCCCTAAGCTCGTCTGTTCGCACTGCCTGCCATCAGCAACTTACCTGTCAGTACAGATCACCTAGATTTTTAAATGTTCGCATTGCCTGTCACCATTTAAGATGGAGAATGCAAGTGACAAGAAGGGGTCAGTGTGGCGGGTGCCAGCTGCTTCAATAAGCAAGCCATTTGCATGTCACCATTGCACACGCTGGCATGGCTAGGCTCAGCATGGCGCAGCAGCCTGGAGCACTGTTTAAGCTGGCAACTTAACCCTGTCAGTCCAGTCCAGCCTAGCTCTACTCCCTGTTTGTACTACCTACCACCCATGCTATTAACAATGATTTGCTATTACACCACCTCGTACATAGCCACCACTAGCTTTACTAGGAAATACTGATGAGGGGCTGCATTGTCTCTCCAGATGAGTGAGAACAACTCATGACGGGCTGTCCTTCAAGTGCCCTGCTCTGTCACTTTGCCTTAATTCCAGTAAAGAGAGACGGCCCGGGCGGCGCGGCGCAGGCGGCAAACAAGATTCTGCCGGATACGCTGTAGCTTCCGCTAAAGCGTGGGATGCACGCTCCTTACGTGTGAGGGCCAGGAGTGGCCTATCCGGTCAGGTTGATCGACTAGAGAGTCAGATAGAGTAGTTTTGCAATACCGCAGCGGCGTGATTCACCGTTTTGGTTGTGCCTCATCCACTATGCCCGCCCTTATCCCTTCACACAGTTGCAAAGGCCCTTGGAGGGTGGTGTCCAACAGGCACATAAAAACGGGCAGCGCTCCCCTCTTCAGCAGAGCCGTGACAAGTGAGCAGGGTGTCAAGCTTTGCCTGACACTGCAACAGAGCAGCAGCAGCTCGCCAAGTGGCGACTGCTCACCTGCTCAGAGTTACCTGATAAGACCTCTGATAAGACTAGCCCAGCTTCGGCTTCCCTGCAGGACACCGGCGGCCCTTGCAGCAAGTAAGAAGTGTTCTCGGGGAGGGGGCCACATATGTCACCCCAAGTGGCGTCGTGGACTATTATGAAATCTTGGGCGTGGACGATGATGCCAGCGCAACAGAAATCAAGGCAGCATACCGGGGCCTCGCCAAGGTTGGTGGTCGTGTAGGCTGGTCGGTTGTTCAATTCATTGTGCCTTGGTACAGAACTCCCGTAGCGCCTGCAAACAGTGCACGCTGAATAAAAAGCAGCTCTGGCAGCAAGGATTGCCTGCTTAAGGCTGGCAAGGGTGCTAGGCCGCTCACCGTCCCCTGTCATGTGCTATGCAGCTCTGCCACCCCGATTTCCTAGGGACCAAGGGCCACGATATGTGCATCTTACTCAACGAGGTGAGGCTTGCAGAGTCGTGCAAGCTGTATTGTCGCCTGACTACATTCGTTGCAAATGTGTAGAGCCCCAGCAAATCCAAAGTGGCATAGCTTATAACGAGCCAGATGACAAGCCACTAGAAGTTGTGCTAGTACCTGCAATGCTCATCTTGCTACAACATCTTCCTGGCTTATTGGTCTCTGCAATTGCAGGCCTACTCAGTGCTGATGGACGAGGACATGCGTGCCGCTTATGACCAGCAACTTGATGTGGCCCTGCAAGACCAGGAGGACGGCTTTACAGGTTGGTGGCCCGGGACAGCCACAGCAGCCCGGAGTTCCTTGGCCACACAAGAAGCTGCATGCCTGAAAAGTTTGTGTGTGGTTTTCCTGTGCTATTATATCTTTTTGGGGATTTGGCGCCTATGTAATCACACGTGCATGACAAGCCATCTGTACAGAACTCCTGAGTATCACCATGCAAACATGTGCACCTGCGGAGGTACAGTAATGGGCTGCAAGGGGTGCGTAGTCCAGGTGCGTCTTGGTGGTGCACCGTAATTGACAGGGTCACTTACGGTGACAGGCTAGTGCTCTTTGTGACATTACTGCAGGCGAGATGCTGTCAAAGTGGATGGTGGGCCACAAGATGGGCAAGGCAGCAAACATGGATGAAACCCGCGGCATCTTTGTGGTGCGTGGCTTATGCAGCAAGCGTCCGGACGTGTGTAACCTGATAGTGCTAAGGGGTGCCCAGCCCTCATCCCCGCGGGCACCCTTTGCCTTGGCAGTTGCATGTAATTTGCTGGGAGTTACTGAAACTGAGGTGCACTTTGTGGGATAGCAGCCTGACTGTCCTGGCATGAGCTTCCTGTGCCGGCCGTCAACCCCCGCTAGTGCATTCTCCGGGACTGATGCTGTGCGGACCCCCTGTAATATGGTGGTCGATAGGGTGCCTGCAGGACGAGATCCGTTGCATCGGCTGCCAGATGTGCATGCACATCTCTCCGGCCACGTACCGTATCGAGTCCGAGTATGGCAGGTCCCGCGTGTTTGCGCAGTGGCTGGACACTGAGGACAACCTGAAGGTCAGTCTAGGGAAGTTGCTGGGGTGCTGGAAGGGCATGTAGACGCTGTAATGGGTGCACGGCTTGGTCTCCTGTGCAGTGGATGGGTAGCATGGTGCACAGCTTTTCATGTAGATGTGGAGGACATGGTCTTGAGCTGTTCTAGTAGGCCTTCATGACCACTGAGGAAGGTGCTGTGTGTGTGCAGTTATACGATTTGGCTGGCTTTCCGGGGAGTTGACTTTGTGCGGGACCACCCCTTGGTCCCTTGTATCACTGGCTCACTGCTGCTGTCTGCAGGCCAGCATAGACTCCTGCCCAGTGTCCTGCATCCACTGGTGAGCAGGGGCGGGCTGTTGTGTATCTTCTCGTGAACGAGTGGGACAGTGCATTTCCCTGGCGGCCCTGGGGTGCAATCGGCAACCTCGGCTTCCCCATTCAGCCAGAGGCAGGTCCATGTCTCACCTTGGCCAGTTCTTGTGCTTCATTGCTGCCCCAGAGCCCCCTTGATATGGCTGGATGGCTGCCGTCCCTGCCTGCATCATTGTGACCTCCGCCCCTCTTCCTGTGACACTCGCCAGGGTCGAGAAGGAGGAGCTGCCGGCGCTGGAGTTTGTGGCGCGGTACAAGACGAGCCGGCCGAATGTGGGCATCATGATGGCCGGGCAGGGAGGCGCCTTGGAGGACATGTGGGCCGTGAGGGACCAGTACATGAAGGAGCGGGCAGCCAGGTGGGGCGTGGTGTAGCAGTTCCTGAAGGGTCGCATGGAAGTTTGGATTTGCTTGCTGCACCAGAGGGTGACGGACTGCCTTGGAGGAGGCTCAGGGTTAAGGAGGCCAGATTTGGCTGAGTTGGGGGTAGTGTGAACACCAGGGCTAGTGGTTGTGCAGTCCAGTGCAGGCCAGGAGAGCCGTCACAGAGACAGTCCAGTTCCCATGTGTGCAGTCCGATGGTCACACCTCTCTTCCTCACTTGAAGTGTTGCCAAGGGACTGTTCATCAGGGCATGCGGCTGAAGTTGATGTTGCAATGTGGCGGTTGTATGTTTCTGCAGGGAGGAGCGCCGCAAGGCGGCGGCACAGTACAGCGCTGCGCAGGATGCGGCACGGCGGCAGGCAGCAGCGGAGCTGCATCGGCAGCAGAGGCAGCTGGGCGGCTGGTTCAGTGGGGTGCTGCGCAAGTGGTCGCTGGACCAGGCAGCAGCGGTAAGTGGGCACGGTGTGGTAGGTGCAGGGCGTGTAGGGTTTGTTTGGTATGTGTCTTGCCAGTGCAGTGTGAGCTTGGCAGTCGGGTGTGGTTTATTTGCGCTGGTTGCAGCCGTGACATTGACAGGGAATTGTGTGTTTAGTGGCACTACCTGCCACTTAAGAGGTTGCTTACATGACGGCATGCAGAGGTTATCGTGAGATTGTGATGTCTTCTCTCTCTCTCATGTTTAGCAGCTTGTCACCCGGGCCAAGGGCCAACTTGTGATCATGCATACTTCGTGGGAAGCTGGACACCTTGTGTGCACAGTAATCACCAGACACTGTAAGCGAGGATGTGTTGGCATCCATCGACTGCTAACACCCCCTGGTTGCCTACCGCAGACCATGGCTGAGGCCATCAAGGAGCAAGTGCGAGGCTCCGCATCCCAGGCGGAGGCGGAGGCCAGCGCTGCGCGTCGGGTGGGCTTCCGCAAGCGGGCAGCACGCTGGGCGGCTGCAGCGGCGCAAAGCATGAGCGGCGGGGGGCAGAGGGTGCCTGACGAGCGGGCGCTGGTGCCGGTGGCTGTGCGAAGTGAGCCCTGGAGGAGGGGTTGAGTCTGGGGTGTGCAGGGCTGCCCAGGTGGGAGTGTGTGCGCGACTGGGGGTTGGCACAGGAACTGGTGGTGGGGTAGTGCGGTAAGGGACTCTCTGGCGGCAAGCATAGTTAGAGGAAGAGAGGTGCAACGGGCGTGTATATCAAGCAAAGCCGGATGCAGCAGATGATCTTGGAGTTGGTTGTGCCTAGGACGTGTTTCTGAGAGAGGGCATCGGTGGGCCTTTGCCGGCCTTGACTCCTCTGAGGCTGCTAAGGATGGCTGGGTTTAAACCACAGGACTGTTAGGGATGACTGTGATTGAATGACCGCGCAACAAATGTCACATGCTCAGCAAGAGGATGAGTGGGGCTTGCCCCGACCTCAACTTTTATGTAAGCCAGAAATGGGTGTTGTGCTGGCGCTCTGGTATGGACTGGTTCGGGTGTTGGTTGCGGCGCAAGGAAGGATGTAGGCGGGTGAGGAAGTGTACCTTGGTGCACTGCAAATTCATTTCATGGTAATGCAATGCATGCGTAGAGTTGTAGCATTGTTAGGGGCCGACGCGCTCACATTTTATATATACTACTCAGGAAGCACTGCAAAGCCTGCATGAGAGCCGTGTAGCCATCTTGTAAATTGCCTGGATTAGGTGGGGAAGGGGGTGTGGTGCAGTCGAGATTTGCGTCAGCGTACGAGCTGTAGGCGTTTGGTGGCACCTAGGCCCTGTATGATAGTCACCTCTTGTTACTAGCATGCGCACACAGGGAAGTGTCCTTACAGTGAGGTGTTGTTGTCCAGGAAGGAAATAGAAATATAGTGTTGATTGACGTCACCACTGACACAAGTAGGTAGTCTCTGCTGCCCCACTCGTGGATTGCAGAACTTGTAACATGGTGCCTGGATGGCTTTTAGCAACATGTCAGTAAAGCTGCATTGCTGACAACATGGTACGAGACGAAATACTGATGCTCTGAACGCCAGGCTACATCAGCACCATTCCATCAATGGCCGGGGTCATGACTTTGTCAATGCTGCCGTTCAATAGCCGGTGGAAGTGGTGCATGGCTCCCTCAAATCTAGGGACATACCTGCATGCAGCTTACAACGGGCACCATTAAACAGGGTGGACATGGAGTGGCCCACTGCTGGTCTCAATTTGATAAATTTGATATGGAAGGTTATCTCCTATAACGCCCCGACCCCAGGACGGCTCCCATTCATGGAGCAGTGACAGAAAACTTGCCACCATTGGGACTTGCCCAGGCACCTTAATTAAAGCAGTATGCCAGTTAACAAGCAAGGAGGCTCTTGCAACTGCAACACCCCAGCTGCTGCGCTGACACCCTTCTGCCATTTTGCCAAGAGGTGACTCTCAGCTGTGCACCATTTACACCGAGTGTGGGTGGATGCTTCCCGAGTCAGGCACCAAGAACTATTGCGGGTCCCCAAGGACCACTCTAGGGTGGAATGCACGTGACAGCAAGAGGTTGGACAGCAGTTTGACGGGGTGTCAGCAGCTGCGTGAGGGCCAGATTTGCATGCCCACAGCCACCTGCCCCATCGCACCTGCCGACATCGTACGCTGGGGAGGCAAGCCCACGCTGCACGCTTTCACACAAGCCAATGTCCTCCTGCTGCACTTGGTCACTGGCAGCAAGGCTGGCAGCAACAAAGTCCTTATCCTGGGCACGGCTATGTTCAAGATAGTAGTCGAAAATGACCTACAGCTGGGCAGGCATGGGGGGTGCTTTCTCCTGGCAACCAGCCAGCCTTCTGCACTTTTGTTGGGCGGCAAGTCTCGCAAGGCAGTGCAGGACACACACAGACCCTTCTGGAACACCGAAAGCAACAGTGCGGCAGGCACACATCTGCATCCAGGCCTGTCTGTACAGGTCACCTTTCACTCCCTCTTCACAATACCGCAAATCCTCACTGTGTAGCAACGTAAGCGATCAAGCCCACAGCGCTGACTGCCCAGGAAGCACCAGCAGGGACTACCTTACAGCTCTCTGGACCTGTGGGCAGCACCACGTTGGTGTCTATCCATGGGCCATAGCTGTTGATCATGATATTGGGGAAGATAAAGGCATAGGCCGCATCAAGCCCGCCTGCAAGCAGGAGTAGCAGCAGCAGCAGCCTCTTGGACCTCTGCCGGCCTGGCCTGTCAGTGGGGGGTTAGCACGTGACTCGCAAAGCCTCCAAGATCACAAGCCTGAGGCTCAAATTGAAAACTCCCATGATAATCTGGCACTAGCAACTTTTAAAAATGTAATTTAAGATGGAAATGAACTTCTAAAAAAGTAATTTGTAACTCCTAGAATAAGTAGGTGCCACCTAGGCTGGCGCTCTACCGTCCTCAGGGAACCAGCCATGCTTATGAAATGTTAGTAGGGTCAACGTCAGGCCGTGGTGCATGCTGCGTTTCCCTACCTGCCAACCGCTCGCCTTCGCTGCGTGGCTGACAGGACTGGATAGAAAGAGTCTCATACACATTGCTGGTGTACGATGCCAGATCCAAGCTGGCAGCCAGGTCTGGGTGTGCCACTGCAACATGATAGCCGCCATCCTGCGGTAGACTTACAGTGGCAGCGGTACAAATGGTGCAGCATGTACACATGGAGCATGGCATGTTATGGCTGTTCAATTGTTGTCATGTTTTTGCCGAAAATCTGAAATCTTGAGTTCTGCGAAATACAGCACCTCAAACACCGTGCTTGCCCATGAACATTACCTCAGGTGTGCTCATCAAACAATAAAAAAGCAGGCAACTCACAACCAGCTTGCCAAGGCGCAGCGGCCTCCTAGCTTCCAACTTCGGGAGACTGCTTAGGCGCTTTTGCCAGCCTGCCGACCAGAATGGAATGCACACGTGGCGCACAGTTCGCCAATCAGACGCCTCACAGCCATCCCTTTCTCTACCCCTCACTCTCACCCACCAGGTAGTTGTCGCAGAACACCTTCCAGTTGCAGCCAATGGGATACACTCGGCTGGCCACATGCACCATTTGTTCGCGGCAGGCCCCGCTGCCCATTAGCGCCCGCAGCCCCTCCGGGCCCAAGCAAGTCTCCAGCTGGGGAAGCACATCAGCATCCCTGCACTGAGCGAGCAGGGTGGCTGTCAACAAGGCAGGAGGAGACTGCACGAGGTCTATTCACAAGCTCAGTTGAGCTGCTGAGGCCACTTGCTACGGATGCATATGGTGGCCTTTTTGTCTGTGACGCATGAGAACAAGAGCAGTAGCGCGAATGCGGACCCGTGTCCTACCTCCCAGAGCCAACCACACCAAAGATCCAAGGCCCAACTCTAGCTACTTGCAGCGGGGCAAGTCCACTCTCCGCCGCTTTGAACATTTGGATGCCCTTCAAGCCCACTGCCTTGAGCAGCCGGCCATCTAGGCCGTAGGTCCAGCCGTGGTAGGGGCAGCTGAAGCAGTCTGTGTTCCCGCTGCCTGCCGCCACTGCAGCTGCATGGTGCCGGCAGACCTGTAGGAACAATGCTAGGACTTCTTGGCTTCATGCTGTGGACAAGAACTTGTTTGCAGTCCAGCATTGCGGTAGCAACAGGGGCACAAGGTCTAGCTAGCGCAACTTCTCCCTTGGCTGCTCGCAAGAGCATCCAGCGCTTGTCGTATGACACAAGCAAGAGGCATGAACAGCAGGAAACACCAGGGGGACACAAGCCAGAGGCATAAACAGCAGGAAACATCAGGGGGCGATGCCGAAGGCAAGCAGGAGAGTCCTAGCATCTGCTCATGTTGCCACGATTCCTAGCATCTGCTCACATTGTGGAAGGCTCGTATGTGGCCCTGTTGGTCCTTGCAAGCCAGGAAGGGTGCCGCTGGGAAGAGCTGACCTGTGAAATAGTCGCCTTCCCTTTCTAGTCGGCTGGTGTGCCCAAGCAACTGCAAATAGGAGCAGCAGAGGAGGAGGCCAACACAGGAGGCTGCACAGTCAGGCCACTACATTCGCAGGGCAGAGCAGCGGAGTGAGGTGCAGGCTGCAGCCTGCCTCCGGACAGCATGCCAGCGAGCCGAGAAGCCCACCTGCCAGCTAGTGCGGAAGACTCTGTCAGTCTCAGCCCGCAGCGCTGTCTCAGAGGTGTACCAGGACGAGGGTGGACTTGAAGCCTGCAAGTGCTGCACCACCCTTGCTCACTTACGCCGCTGCACTTCGTGGCAGCAAACGAGCAGCGGTCAGCATTCGCGCCTGCTCTAAGGGCAGCCCTTCAGCCTGCCAGGGTTCAAGCACATTGCAAGTGCTTGCAGCTGAGGTGGTGCTGTATGCGTGCCACTGCGTGGCTGTCGCCTTGCACGCCAGCCAGCTTGCGCCTGTCAAAGCAGCTAGCCTTGGGCTAGTGCTTGTGAAAAATCCAAGCCAGCGTGCAGGCAAGGTAAGCCACATCCGGCGCCTTTAGCAAAGTCGTGAGCCTCTTGGCTACAACTGTGGTGTGTGTTGCAATGTGTTCTAGTGTGACTGCAGGTAGCGGGGTCGGCATCAGCTGGGTGCTCTGCGATCTGCTGCGAGGACCGTGAGCAGCAGATCAACGAAACACCTCCAGCATGTGGTAGAAGGCGTACCATGGGGCTCAAGAGCAGTGTGGGGGGTGGGCTGCGAGCGCGCTACCATGGTAGCGCCTTCGACCAAGGTTGCACCCATGCTCTCCCCCACTAACTTGGCACGAATCTTGTGAGGAGAACAATCATACTCGTTTAATTTCAGCACTCTGTTCGGTGCCATGCTGGAACAGTTCTTTCCACTAGGTGTCGTCCTCGCACCTACTGCATACATATTGCTCTCTGTTCTTGCTCTGCAGAACTTCAAGGTAACTGGGGGACCATTGAGCAGCTTGATCACAGTGCAAAACGTCGGGGGGTGCAGGTGCCAGAACCAGTAAAGCCCACCTGCCGTTGGTGCTGGCAGGTCTTCTATGGCGCTTTCACCCAGCTGGTAAACTCCAAGACTGGCAACCCTTTGCTTCTGCAAGCCCGGCCCCTCCTTAAGAAGGTGTTGTCTTGGTGAGGAGCTGGGTCCCAGGTTGGGGAGTAAGGGAGGCAACTGACAGTGCATGGCAGTGCAGGGGCAGCCTGCATTGATTATATCACTGGGCAATGCGAGTGTTGCCAGTGTTCAGACATACGCATATGCATCATCCTTAGACACTATTATGGTCACAGGGAGTGAACAGTGATGCACCACATGACACAAGGAAAGCGGCACCGCTCCAATGCAGCCTGTACCTATGCGTCAGCCCCTGGGGCGGGCAGTATGGGCAGTGGTTTTGCCAGCAAGGCATGCTCAGGAATGGTATGCCAGTGGCTTCCTATGTGACTAAGCTTGTTCACCTGATCTCTGGCCTGACATGCATGCCCCTCTGCAGGTTGGACGCGTCCTTTGGGTCAGCAACTGGGTTTGCCCCTTCGGCCACCCATGTCCTGCTCGTAAGTGCCGAGGTTCACGCTGAGTTGTCGTTGCTGAAGTTGGTGGCAGTGTGCACCATGCAAATGTGGCAGGTCTACGTATGCTGTGCTCTACTGCACCTCAATAAAATTGTGAGCACTGTAAGGGATTTGCTTTAGCAAGATCCTGCGATAGCGGCTGGGTGGTCGTAACGCACTGCGCTCCTTGTGCTTAATGCAGGTTGCTATCCTCCTAGTTCTGGTCTTGAAGCGGTGAATGCACGGCCTGGTGTTGGAGACTTCGCAGCAGCAAGTTTAACCTCACTGTGTCTGAACGCATGCCAACGAGCTAGCGCGAAACAGCATTGCAAGAACGTAGACAAAACCACAGCTGAATGTCAAGCAGTAGGATGTGCAGCAGCACATCAACCACAGCCAAGGTCCCGCATGCAGCACTTCCTCTCTAACGACTTTCCAAGTCCACATCCAACTTAGGGAGCGTGGTGAACAGAGATGCTTCTCCGCAGCACACCAAGCTGCAATAAATCGTTGATTCCCCGCACCTCAATGCTTTGATGCGCCATCCCATCCACTCAGCTGTGTTGCAAAGCTCCCGCCCACCGCCCGTGCATGCAGATCGCAGGTTCCCCCGCACACCCAACACTATGCAAGGCAGCTTCCACCCATGATTTACGCCAGCACCATGCTGGCAAGGCCCTTGCCGAAGCTGTCCTTGGCGCTTTTTGAGACGGGGTCACTGCCGATATACATGTCGAAGAAAGCCCGCACGAATTGCTTGGATGGCACCACGCCCACCTGCAGCAGTGCTTTGCATGCCGCGTCAGCTACAGGCACACCAGCTCTAACTGCACACCTGCAGAGAGCACGACTGCTAAGGCGCAGCATGCCAGCTCAGTCTCGTATCCACTGAAGATGCAGTGGAGAGCCTCAGAATCTTCCCCAATGCCAGCCCTGTCTTGCAATGAAAGGCAAGTGGGGACCATTCCTGAAACCAAATACTGCCCAGCTTCTTCCTACCGGGGCCCCTGACTTGCTTCATGTTTGGAGCGCCTGACTCACCTCCTTGCCGTCCACCTGGGTGACTAGGCCCTTCCTGGTGGCAGTGAAGGCCAGAGGCAGGGTCTTCCTAAACTCCACACCATCAAAAAGCCGCTTGAAGAGCTCCAAAGATGTCGTATCCCCCGCCTGCAGAGGTGGGCGAGAGGGAGCGGTCAGCGGCAAGGAACGCAGCATAGACCTTGCGGCAGTGATAGGGCGCAGCAACACTCAGCCTTCTTGTAAGCAGCCACAGCTTCTGCTGCTTAGCACCAACCCTCGACCCCTCAAGCAGTGCCGTATGGGTAAGCCAACGATTCCACAGCCACGCAGTTCACACAGCATACCCCCATGACAGGCAGACTGTGCCGCAGGCACCACACTGCTGCAGCGCCTTGCCTTCTTCAAGGGAGGCTCGAGGCGCTCAGCGAGCGCATGCAGAAAGTTCTCACGCTTCACCAGCCCGGACGTCATCACCAGGCTCAAGGTCTTCTCAACCCCCTCTGCCGCCACCAGCTCTGTGACAAAAGCATTACATTACACACATTCAAACGTCCATGGAGCCAGCAGAACTCATGGGACGGAGATTTGCAGGTAAGAAAGGTATTGGCCGCCGTGCACAGGGTGAGAGAAAACATGCTCCCAGCGGAGCATGCCCGGGGTTAGCGCGAGAAGCATAGGTAGGCTGCTGCACCTACTAGCATGTATGCATGCGTACAGGAAGGGCCGGCCCTGCTTTGAACAGCCAAGCAGCACGAGGCATGCGACTGAAGGGTCCCTACTGATGTATTGCAGAGGGCAGGCACTACTTACCGTCGAATAGCTGCTGGTTCTTGGCTAGCTGGTCAGGCGCAGCCCCCCGGAATTTGTGGGCCAGCACCCCCCTAGCCCCATCAGCATCCACATACAGTGCCATCGCGTAGACGTCTATGTTCTTGATCCCCAGCAGCCTCTTAGCTCGCACCCTGTGCCACGCACACGCGCCCCTGGATGTAGGCCTGCCCTGGTAGAGGGTGTGCATGTGCTGAACAGAAAGCAAGTTTCATCTAGTGCAGCTTGTGCTAGCACTCACCCTGTGCCCACTATTCTAGGACATCTCGTCTTTGTAACATAACAGAACTCCCCAGGGAACGCAGTTTCTGTGTGGGGCTCCTTCACTACAGTTGCCTGCGACACGACAGACGCACACAACAGACCGGCGCCAAGACTGGCAAAGGGAAGGCGCAAGACGTGCTGTGGCGAGCGTCTTGGGTGGCTGCTGCTGGGGCTCTCTAATAAGCTGGCATTGAGATCACTACTGACGAAGTGAACCATAGCTCACTAGCTTAGCAACACTACTGACAAGGGTTGATTGGCTCGGATCAAGACTGGTGCTAGATAGGAAGTCCTATTTCCTTCGACTCCGCGGGAGCGCGCCGAGACGTAATATCAACTTTGCTTGGCCAGCTGGTACGAGCTCAGCAAAGCCCCTGTGTCAACTCTTAGAGTGTGTTGCAGTTGATCACTTAAGGGTGACATAACTTTTGGTGGGTAGCCTCAAGTAGGTGTCGAGTGAAACACCCAGCCAGTGCAGCCCACGCAAATGGAGGCGCCTGTGATCGATGCCCAGCAGTTCCTGAGCACAGAGAACAACCAAACCCTTCCTCCAAGCAGCCTGGCACACGCTATAGCCCAGGCGGCCAGAGACTTTGGGTTCTGCCAGCTGGTCAACCATGGCCTGAGCATTCGCTTGCTGGA
This sequence comes from Parachlorella kessleri, assembly GCA_001598975.1. NCBI lineage: Eukaryota > Viridiplantae > Chlorophyta > Trebouxiophyceae > Chlorellales > Chlorellaceae > Parachlorella > Parachlorella kessleri. The sequence goes on along the minus strand of BBXU01001043.1, from coordinate 2,707 downwards.
TGAGTTAGAGGTATGCGTGTTGGCAACCCCAAGATGAAGTGTGCCTAGGCAGTGTAGCTGCAACACAGGAGCACTGGGTGTCACACCTTGTACCAGCAGTCTGACAGTGGTCCAGCTGAAGAAGAAAAGCAAGAAGAAGAAGGCTTCATCTGATACGCACTGCAGGCGGCCATGCGAGGCTTCTTTGCACTCCCACTGGCGACCAAACAGAAGGTACCATCAGCTGGCTGTGTGTGACCTCAGCAAGGCTTGTCTTGCTGTCGCCGACTTCTGCCCCACCTGCCTGGCCTCCACCGCTGGTTGTGGCAGGAAGTCCGCGGTAGAGGAAGTCCTGAGAGCAATACGCAGTCCACCTGCTGCCTACTGCCGCCACAGGTGAAGCGCACCCAAGACAACCCGAACGGCTATTTTAATGATGAGTTCACCAAGCAAGCGCTGGACCTCAAGGAGGGGTTTGACTGCCTGTATGACGACAGCATCGCAGGGGAGGCTAACTTTGTGGCGCCCAACCAGTGGCCTGAGGGTCAGGTATGGCCTACCGGGCGGTGTGAACATTGCCCTGCGAGTCCAAAGTAGTTATTGCTGGCAGGGGCGGTCCCGCGCCTGTGTGTGTCGGTGTGAGTCGCTCCACCCTTGGAGAGGTCGGCTTCCTAGGCGGGGTGCCATGCTGGGAGGGTTTGGTTGGAGTCGCTGCGGTGGACCAACGCTGAACACGTCTTGGCCTGGAGCAGCAGGGTCAGTCAACGTGCATGGCAGGCCTCCGCACTACATGTTGCCTCAACCACTATCCAGGCAGCGGCATGTATGTGTTCTGCCCTTGCTGGAACCCCCCCACGCAGGTTGAGTTCCGGCGGGTGCTGCAGCAGTGCATGGAGGAGATGAGCCGAGCCAGCTTCAAGCTCCTGGAGGCGCTGAGCCTGGGGCTGGACCTCCCGCCAGACACATTGCGCCCCTTCTTCCAGGTACTCACTCGGCTGGCTGGCTGGCTGGCTGGCTGGCTGGCTGGCTGGCTGGCTGGCTGGCTGGCTGGCTGGCTGGCTGGCTGGCTGGCTGGCTGGGCCAAGCTAGATAGGCAGCAGCCGTGAGGTGCAGACGCTGGGGGCGTGCACAGCCTGTACGCGACTGTTCAATACCTGCACAAGGACGTGAATTACCTAAGCTTCTACAGACGGGAGGGTGGGGGGGGAGGCTGAATGTTGTATGCAACCTGTGTAAGAACTAGCATTCCCCACGCCTTGACAGCTGGATGGAGGAAAACTGAGGGCGGACTCACCCTCCTTGCTATCTATCATTCAAAATTCACAAGTTCCTGGCAGCTGTCAAGGAGGGGGCGCTATTTGTTGGTCGAGCGTGCTGCAGGGGCACCATACTAGCTTTCTGCGGCTGAACTTTTACCCTGCCACGCCAGAGGGGAAGCAAGGGCTGGGGGTGCACCATCATACAGGTGAGGGCCGGGCCTTTGCACCCATGCATTGTGAAGAAAGTTTGTGTTGATGGGGGCAGGCATTTACAAATAGAAATGAGATAGGGGTGAACTCGACTGACCCGCTGCATCGGTAAGCGATTTCTAACCAGAAGTGCCACTTCCTGCACGCAACGAAGCTCTTCAGCCAACCCCACAACCGACCTTGTGAGCAATAGCGTCTGTGAGTTAACATGGTTGTCAGGCCGACCAGTCACCTCCCCTCTCGACAGCCCCTACCCGAGGGCACCCCTGCGTCCATGTTCAGCCTTCCCCCCCCCCCTTATTTGGCAGATGCTGGCTTCCTGACCATCCTGGTGCAAGACCCCGAGGTGCCGGGGCTAGAGTTTTTTAAAGAGGGGCGGTGGCACCTGGTCACACCCATCCGGGGCGCCCTGACAATCAATGTAGGCGACCAGGCGCAGGTGTGAGGGGGAAGGAGGAGACTCGCGGCAATGCGCCTGGGTGTGGCGGTCAGCTGTCTGAGTGGTATGGGGTGGGGTGGGGCGTGCCACATTGTCCTGCTGCCGTCCCAGAGCTTCTAGGTATCAGAGCCTGCACCGCTGACTGATGACAGGAGGCTCGCCGCCAAGCAACAGGCAGCGGCGTACCATCCTTGCACCCATCCCTACCCTTGAGTCTGCCATCTACAGTTAATGCGTATCCAGGGGGCCAACTAGGGCTCTGAGGGTGCCCATGCGCAGGTCCTTACCAATGACTTGATAAAGGCCCCCCTCCACCGAGTGAGGGCTACCCAGGGCCGGCAGCCGCGCTATTCTGCGCCCTTCTTCTTCAACCCCCGAGTAGATGCCGTGACAGCGCCGCTGCCGGGCTGCGTTACAGCTGGCAGGCCGGCTGTGTACCAGCCCATCCCTTGGAAAGAGTTTAGGGAGAAGCGCTTTGCAGGTGGGCGTGCTCACAGCATACTCAATAGGACTAGAAAAAGTATGTCTAGAAGTTTTTCCCGCTGCTGGCTCCGGGCGCAAGCAAGGGTCTTGCCCAGCGCAGCAATTTGAGCTGGCCCTTGCTGAGGCGGGTTAGTGGAGACCTGTACAGTAAAACAGGTGTAGGGTGGCGCGGCATTGACATGCTTACAGTGCGCACATGGGGTTGGGCACAGCAGCAGTGGAGGGGATGTGGGGTAAGGGCCAGCTAGCTGCAAGGGCGGGTGGCTGTGAGGACCATATAGCCCTCCCGGCCGGCAGCAAAGCCTGATGACCATACCACACCACTTGCAAATGCCTT